>PVJA010010337.1:0-57789 GCA_004027025.1 Myocastor coypus
TAGCCTCCAACATTACAAGCTTCACTGGTGGCCCACTGCAATTGCAGAACATTTGACTGTGTATGTATCTGCTTCCTCTTAGTCCAAAGAGAAGTATATTCTTTTCCTTTTTTTCTTTTTCTAAGCAACATCAATAGGGAGGTGGGTCATGCCCACTCACTGTACTCTATAGAACGATTGTGAGGACAATATGCAATATGTCAACTTTCAAAAAAAAGAAAGGGGAAAAGAAAACAAAAAAAGTAATGTTGATTTAAAAGTGTTAATGTTTAATTGTTTGATCAATCTTATATACCTATATATATTAATCTAAACTGATCTGATGATGAAAATATGTAATAAAAAAATAAAAACAAAAATAAAAAAATAAAAAAAGAATGATGATTCATAGTAGCTAGAACCTAGAAGCATACTGTTTACCTGTCAATAAAAGCATGCCTGAAGAAAATGTGAAATATATGTCAATCATGAGGAAAACTAACTTTGTGTCTTTTATGTAAAATAGTTTCACCTTGAACATATAATATTCAGGGGCCAGCCAGAGAGCTTAGCAGATTAAAGGGCCTGCTTAGACAGAGCACAGTAGTTGGGGTTCAGTCCCCCTGGTTACATACTGGCCTCACCCCCAGGGTGCGTTGAGATTGGACATGGTGGTGTGTGCTCAAATCTCAGCACTTGGGAGGCTAAACACAAGAGTATCACTAGTAGTTCAATCTATGTAAAGAGACCCTATAGGCCCTGTAGACCCTATCCTAAATACAGAAGAAGAAAATTAATAAGTATAGTACATTATTTCAAATTTACATTGCAACTTTATAATTTTCATTAATTCTTGTTCTTTCTTTAGTATTTACTGTATTCTACTGTAATAAGGTTATTGTAGCATCTGAGGTGTTGGAGATCTAATTGTTTTTATTCTCTTCTGCTAATACTACACTGCGAAAGGTCGAATAATTTTAAACTAGAGGGAGAATGGTGGTGAGAGAGGAGCAAGTGATTTAAAAAATCAACATATTTTTGTCCATGTATCTACTCCCTAGGAGAATGCAAGCTTAATGTACTTCAAACACATACTAATGAAATAAATAAAAATTCAAAAAGAACTCATATAGGGCAAGCCAAATAGCTCAGTGGATTAAAGCACCTGCACTCAGGCACAGGGGCCAGGGTGTTGATCCCTGAGCCTGCTGTGCCAGCCCAGCCCCTGGGCATGCTGAGACAGCAACTGAGACTGTGCATGGTGGCATGTGCCTGTAATCCCAGGTCTTGGGAAGCTATAAACAGGCAGATCACTTTTTGTCTGATCTAGTAGTGAGGACCCTGAACACCCTGTAGAACCTTGCCCCCTCAAAAAAAAAAAAAAAAAAACTCATACATACTAAAGTCACACATAGTGAAATGAATCTAAAGAAATAGTGAAATGCATTTTCCTTTGCTTTTCTGCTGATGTGGACTCACACATATATTCAATATGAAATCAAACTTCCTTCAAAGGAGAACTTCTTTAAAAGCATGTGCAGTTTAGTGGATTTCCATTACAGTGCTCTTTACCAATTGTCAGAGCACTCATTTCTCTCCTTAATGATGGACTTAAATGGCATGGTGGTACACATCTATAATCCCAGCTCTCAGGAGGCTGAGGTAGGAGAATTGCCCTGAGTTTGAGAGGAGCTTAACTTACACAGGAAGTTAAAGGGCACCCAGAAGTATAAAACAAGACTCTGTCTCAAACATACTAAATCTGAGAAAATAATCTACTTAATATGATCTCTCGATTCCATCATCATTATGTTGCTGAATTAATCAAGGTGAAAAATTCTGGATGTTATCCTGATATACTACTTAAATTAGGTGATTTATCTCTGAATGCCTCACAAGCAGTGCAGAATTTGATTTTATGAATATGCTAGTTTTAAATGATTCTTCATATTTTCAAGAAAAAATACATTATTTTGGTAAACACTCCTGGGTATGTATGTATTTTTTTATTATTTACAGCAGAACATGTTTAATTTGGGTAAAGAAAGCTTCTGTCAGAGAGAGGGACAGAAGGAGACCTGAGTGGAATACAACTCGGGGATATTTAAATAAATGCTTAATTTATCTGGAATTTGGAGCAGGAAGTTTTCACACTGACTTGCTTGTGCTACCTCCTCCACCAGCACTATTGACATGAAATACTTACAAACCATACTGAGATTCACACTTACATAAATGATAAATTGTACAACGAAGATATTTTATAAGAAGTTATAAATTTAGAATGTATGTATTCTCTGTGGTTTGTAATATTGTGCTATGATGAAAGAATATTTGCATCAATTTTAATTTTATGTTTTGAAATGGAAATATCACCACAACTTGACATTAAAACATACTGTTAACAATGATACAATTCATAAAGTCATTGGATGAGCAGTTGTCTAAGCAAAAATAGTTAAAGATTGAAATAATATTTTATTCTTCATATCACTATGTAATTACACAGTGTACTTATATTTATATATGTTTATAACACTGTGAGAAATCAGATAGGAAACAGACTATATAATTATCATTAAATTACTATTTAATATATTCAATTCTATATAGAAAATTAAGACCAGATTAACAACTTTTTAAAATTTCATAGATTTTTCTATAACCACATACTAATCCAACAATTATAATTATCTGAGACAAAGCTATATATGTGGTGGATATTTAAACATATTATATTTACCAAATTATTAAAGACATCAATCTGTTTATCCAGGTTTAATGTCATTTTTCTGCATTTCTGTTTTCACAGGGATCTTGAGGTGTAAGTAAACTAGATAGATAGATAGATAGATAGATAGATAGATAGACAGACAGACAGATAGATATAGATACATCTATAGATATATGTGTAGATATATACATATATTTATATCAAGAATGTCTTCAAATAGCAATATACACAGACCTGGTACACTTAATAAGAAGTGATGTATTATTTTCCATTCTGTAGATTTTTGCAACTTGATAATATATCTAATTCCTACAAATATGGTTAAAATTAAAAGCACACATTTCATGAGAGATATATACTGGCAAATTATGTAGTATATTTTTCTAACTAGCATACATCAAAATAAATAGGTTTAACAGAAAAAGCATCATAACATACGTTTCAGTGATTCCATATGAATTTGAATCAATTGTTGTTTCCTAGTAAAGTGATCTATCACTGAACTCACAAAAATTATCATCTTTCCTCCACATGGATCTGAAGAATGGTATCGCTTGTCTTTCAGTAATGATGAGAACCATAGGACTTACTGTGGCATAGTCATTGCCAACAAGCAGTTGGGCAGAACGCCGAATTTGATAAAAATTCCACAACATTTCAGAAGCAAACGCAGTACCACTGTCCAAAATGTACGTGACAATGAAGAAACTCATGAGCAACAAAACAGTCTTCATGTCTTTCTTTTCTGCAGATACTTTTCAGGACAAGCTGGTGCTGTGAAGATGCTGGGACTCGCTTTCATGTCTGCACAAAAGAAGCACCTTGTAGCCACTGGAGAGTGCCGTTAGACCTATGAAGGACACGTTCTGGAAACCCAGCAGTGAAATATATGTACGTGAGAGAGGAGTCAGTGGGCAGAAAGGAGCAGGGTAGCATGATCACTATGAGGCTGTGTGAGGTCATGTTGGGAGTGGCAGTGGTGGTGGAGATTAAGAAATGGCAAGTTGTGAGTATATTGAGACTCCAAAGAAAGAGAAAGCATCACAAGTTCTGATTCAGGGATCCCAGCTTAAAATTTGCCAAACATGAGTTTCTGGGTCTGAAGGTGATGGCCTGGAGGACACTCAGCAGGCAGGTGATACTGATAGAGAGACCCTCATCAACCTGTACAAATAGATTACACATTTACGTATAATGTCATCACCCAAGTCATGGAAGCCGAATACGTCTATAGCTATGATGCCCATGGTTAGCAGCATCACAGTGTGTAAAGAACCAGGTGAGCAATAGCCAAATCAGTAGGCTTCGGCCTGTGCACCAGATGAATTTTAGGACATGAAAGAGAAGCACGACCATGTTGGCTATGATCCCAATGCTGACTTCAAAGAAAAACATGAACTGTAAGTCAGTAAAAGTTCAAGGTCAACTGCCTTTATTCAGTTTCATAGAGGAAGGAGCAAAGTAGACATCTGAAGAAAATCCATATATAGTTCTAATTTGCTTCTTTCATCAATCTCAACCTATCCAACACCTTCATCTAAACATAAGCAGTTATTGTAATGATATTTACATTTCACAACTCAAATCTACTTCATGCTTCCAGTTCACTCTCCAAGGCACCACTTCTCAGTCATGATTGTACTTTTCATCTCCCTGTTGTACTCCACTGCTACCTCTATATAAAAACTGTAATATATATGATGGATATTTTCACATTTTCAGTTTCCAAAGCAAAACTCACTATTTCGTTAACCTTCATATTATGCATACTCATTTTTTCAACAAATTAGTATTCCCTCATGTGTTTTGCCCAGAAATAAAACAAGACATTGTAGTTTGGTTATCTGGCTTTGCCTATGTTTGTAGATAACATATAATATGAAATACAGAGCCACAAATCATCTTGACCTTTCATTTACTTATAAATTACAAGCACATTTTTCCTAATTCTATTTTATGCCAATTACAAAATATGTCTGATAAGCTTTTAGGAAATAACAAAGTAATGATATAAAATCAGATGTGAATAAATAAGTTATCTATACATGATTTTTCTAACGTTACATGTAAAATTATATTTTATTCCAACACTTGAACTTAACCTATACATAAGCTTGAGAAATTGAACAAGGAGAAATTCAAGTCTCCTAAGAACTGAAGGCCTAGGTTACCCTTCCTTCCAGTATTATTTTGGGAGGTAGGGCTTCTACATAGGCAAATGATGAAGACATAGATAGTAAGATGCTGTAGGTTTATATGACATTTGTAGTATTGTGGAATCAGTGGGTCATTATCGGTTAGAAAAAAAAATCTTTGCAAAATAAATGTTTTCTCCTGAGATCTTAATGCAGGAAAGTTACAGAATTTGGTGCATGCACAATCACCCACTTATGGAAAACACAGATAAATGACAGAAAATACAACCAATTATCTATCTAACTAGAATTCCATAGATCACACAGTCTGCATTAATGAAAAATATACTCTGAATACATTTGTATTGTATAACAATATTGTATATAAGTGATGTAAAGAAAGTCATGGTGAATTCTATATCAAAATATTTTCATGTGGAAATAAATTCTGAATAATAAGAACATTTCATAAATTCAAGCTTGAATTCATCCTGTAGCATGGCTTCTTCCAAATATGCTCCATCCAGCTCATTCTGCCTTCCACAGCACCGTGTATGAGATCAAGGGTCAGGAGAGGACGTCTCTGCATCAGGATGATCATGTTGGGGATGTTTCTGTAGTGTAGTTCTTATGGATGATGATACTGAGAAGTCTTCTGACTGATCTGAAGTTCCAAGCAGGAAAATGTAACTTAACTTACTAGAAGAAACAACCTGCCTTCTGAGAAATGAGATTAATACATAAATGAACACATCAATGGAAAGTAAGAAAGGATAAGGTCAGTGGTTGCTCCCACTCAGACAGCCTGACTAGGAAAGCACTCAAAACTCACAGTGGAGTATGACATTGCTTCATATGAAATTCAGTAAAGTCCATATTCTCATCAATCCCAAGATCCTGGAATGGTGCACATGGAACATGAGCTTATTGATGCAATTTACAAGACGATAGGCTTGTCTGTTGTAGAAGTTATCAACAGATAGGCCACAAATGGGGGAAAGGTTTAGGTCTAGGCATCTCAGCCAGTGGCAGAAAATAACTAGTAACAATGAAAGGAGGGAGCTGGGGAGATAGCTCCGAGGCACAAGTGCCTGCTGGGCAAGTGCAAGGTCGTGAGTTCGAACCCTGGTCCCACAAAAAAAAAAAAAAAAAAAAATGAAAGGAGAAGCTTCTTCAGAGGATTAAGTTTGGTCTGCTCAGGGCTTGTGGGTTATCTAAACACACGGTAAATAAAAGAAGGCAAGAAGGACTCCACTCCTCTCTCTTCTGCGGGATGAGCATAATCAGAACAGTGTTCATGGTTTACAAGCAGCACTTAATCAGGTACCTTAGAAGCAAGAAGTGCAAACCTTGGATTTGTTATTTTATTTAATTTTTAAAATGTATTTAGTACAGGGTCTACTGGGTCTCATTACACAGAACAGATGCATAGTGATTCTCCTGTTTTCAGCCTCCAAAGCGCTGTGATTACAGGTGCACACCACCACGCCCAGTCTCAGTCACCATCACAGCCTGCCCCAGGGGCAGGGCCAGCAGGACATTCTGGTGATTGAACTCTGGTCCCTTCATCTGCCTAAACAAGTGCTTCAATCTGTTGAGTTATCTGACCGGCTTAAACCTTGGTTTCATATGCTGCCTGTATAGGCCAACTGTACATCATTCACTGTTGTCAATACTGTCCTTATGCATAAATAAGATAAAAGAGAAACTGAGCCTAGAAGAGAGAATAATTAGTATCATGAAACCCAGGAGTTATGTGGCCATAATAGCCTCAATGTTTGAATGGAGCTAGAAATTAGGGGAGAATGAAGGAGAAATTGTTGACACCTATGTTGAAGGTAAAGGCATCACCAATGTTTGACTATGTGGTCAAACCAAAGCTTACAGCGTTAATGGAACTTAACATTTCCAGGGAAAATAAATTTTGAGAACTGTAAAATTTATGAAAGACAGCTAACTCCCAAATAACAATAAAAATTTCTGTTGTCTTTACAATATTATACCACGTGCTGTGTGTTCCATGAGGACTATTTTTTATTACTTTTAATAGGAAATAACAAAGTGACAGCTTCAAAACACATTAGTAGTACATTTCCAATATTTCATAGAATGCATATTGTTGTCCTCCTACTAGTTATACAGAGCACAAGGTGTAGATGTTATAATTTTATCATATTGGTACAAAAAAAAATTTTCTCACTGAACTAAGAGGAAGTAGTTGTGTGTATAATCCAATGTTTGTTGATCTCAATGAGTTATTGGTAAATCTGGCAATTTTGGAAGCTGTTGATTTAAGCCTTTTACAGCTCAGCATTCTAACCTAGCTTTACTTTTTATGTTTTGTGTTTAAAACTTTCTGCTCGTTGGTTACAGGCAAATTTAAGCGAGACTTGTACAGCAAAACATGCCACTTTTGTATCTCCCAAGGTCACTCAAATCCCCTCAGGATTTACTTTGGAACCATGAATAGTGCTTTGTGGAACTGTTGTTGGTGTCGGCCATCTGGATGAATCATGGCCCTTAGCTTGATCAGTGTGCTCTCTGTGAAAGCCTGAGAAAACGTTTTCTCTCAAGGTGACTCTCCTTTGGCACACTATATATCTTCAATCCCTTTCCTCAGTAGACCCAAAATCTCCTTGAACAGAAAATTTGGGAAACCAGGGAGTTAAAAATGTTACAGCACAGGTTCTCTTATGTCCTGAGTCCTCACTGACCTTGAAGGGCTAGGGCCAAAATATTGGCTATCCTCGTAGCCCTTCTTTTTCTCTAATTTTTGGTGTGTAATCTTATATTCTTAACCCTCCAGAAGAGAATCTTAGTTATATTATTACTATATAACATAGGTACTTGAGCATAGCATCACTGTCTTTCTGAGTATCAAACATCATAGACTTAACTTGAAATTGGTATTTTCTATCAATCACTGATATTCTATTAAATCTCTATAGTATGTGATAAAAACAGTTACACATTTTTACACTGACGTTTAGAAATCTACAACACCAGATACTTGCTGGTCTCTAAGAAACATCAAAAGAAGGTAAATGTAATTCCAAAATCAGTGATAGAGCAATTATCAAAGGACTTTGCCACAAATTTAAAATTTATGGAGAAGCACTACTAACTGAATTTTTGCATTAATCTAGATCAATCTCACTGTTATTTATTATAATAAACTTTTAACTTTTACTGAAAAGGCCTGCATCTCCAATTTATTTGTTGGCAATAAATGCTGAAGCAATGGGTGATCAGCTCACAAATCTAACACCCATGTATGCACATGAACACAACTAACATGATTGTCTTCTGATTTCTTCCACCTCAAGTGGCTTCTAATATATCTATTATCAATGAAAGAAGAAAGGTGCTTTTTGTTGTTTTATGGGTTTTTTGGACATGGGAGTTGAACTCAGGCCCTTGCACTTGATAGGGAAGTAGTTATTCTACTGAGTTATCTCCCCAGCCCCTATAAAGTTATTTTTAAAATAAATAAGGACAAAAAATTGTAATGAGGCAGAAAAGCCATTCTCCTCATCAAATTCTGTAAGACTATATTCTTACACTATTTGGGGGAAAGTAAAAGAGATTTCTATTTTTATCATTTTTTTCTGTATTATAACTGTCACTATGGCCAATATATCTGGGTCCATTGATAGATTTTCTAATAGTAAAGAGCTGCATTAGATGCAAGAGCAATTAAGTGAAGTTTGTGAAATAGTAGTGAAACAAAAAAGGGCATTAACTTAAAATGTTAGTGCTGATATTGTAGGAGTCTTTTCATGTATTCAATCATGAGCTTATTTGACTTACAAAAATGACAGAAAAAAACTGAGAATTTTTAGTGAAAATCATTGCTAAAATTTCTCTTTCATAAAGGGAATCAGTAGAAATTTAAATGTTTTAATCTGTCAAGATAATAAGAATTAACATAGGTACTAAGCAAAAGTGACTTCATTCACAGGAAACAGCGCATATTTAAACAGATTTTAGAGCCCGCATACCCTGAACTCCAGCAGCAACTTCATCCGCCATCACAAGCGGACCTTGCAGCCACCAGAGCCACGCTGCGACCAGGTAAAGACACTCCCAGCCCGCATACCCTGAGCTCCAGCGGCCACTCCATCTGCCATCCAGAAATGTCTGCACAGCCACCACAGCTGCGTGGCGAGCAGGTAAAGACACTCCCACCCAGATCTGGTCTGGTAGCATGGCACCTGGACCAAGCCCAGCCCCCAGCCTCACTGCATCAGCTCTCCTGGATCCCCGCGCTATCTCGTCCGGTAGCGCGGCACAGGGACCAAGCGCAGCCCCATGACTTGACGTATCACCCTGAACTCCAGGCTGGACTCCACCACCATCCTGACTGGGGCAACCAGCAGACTTCGCCCTGGTCCTTTTGCGGACTGATCAGCAAACTGAGCTCAGATTCCACCCATCTTCCAGACCAGGGCTCACATTGGCCAGGTAAAAACTCTCTCAGCCCAAATACATCCCCCCCAACTGGACAACTGCCCAAACCCCGACTACACCCATATTTCCCACACGGCCACTAACTATACCCATATGGCCGACCACCAACCCAACACATGGGGCCTAGTAGTAAGCCAGCCAACTGAGCTCCCAATTGCAGCCAGACACCTCTAGAGGGGAACAGGATTGGTGAATCCAGACCCAAATTTCCATAGAGGCTAACTGTATAAGCTCACCAAAGTGTGGAGATCACTGCTATAAAAAAATGATAAAGAGAAGGAGCAAGATCCAATCCCAGATCCCAAGTCCACACAAAACAAATACAGGAAACACTACCATGGAAGTAAATGGGAATCATGCAGAGGGAATCTCTGAATCAGTAGCCGCCGAGGTTGAAAGGCAAGTGCAGAAATGTATAGAACAACTCAGATCTGAGATAACATGAGAAGTAAAAAAAAAAAAGAAAGGTATGAAAAAACAGACGCTGAAGTGGAAAAACAACGGCAGAAACATAAAGAAGAAACAAGAGTAGAAATAGCCTTTGAAGTTAAAAAACGCCTCTCTAAATCAATAGTATCTAAGGTAGGGGAACAACTACAGAAAGGTACAGAGGAGAACAGAGAAGAAATGATGTGCAAACTAGAGAGAGAAAGGATAACCATAATGAGAGACTTTAGTACTATTAAAGAAAACATTGATAAAAAATTAGAGGAGAATAGAAAAATTATGGATTCCCTGAATGAACAATATAGGAAAGAAATAGATCGCATGAAACAGTTTCAAAGAGATGTACAAGAAAATAAAATCTTAATCACAAGCTGGCAAAACCGTATGAACTAAAGTGAAGATAGAATCTCAGATCTTGAAGATGCGGTCACAGCTAGTGAAAATATAAGAAAAGAAATTTTTTTTTTTTGTCTTTTTTTGAGACAGGGTCTTGTTATGCAGTTCAGGCTGGCCTTGAGCTCACTTTTGTAGCCCAGGCTGGTCTCAAACTCACACTGATCCTCCTGCCTCAGCCTCCCGAGTGCTGGGATTACAGGCATGCGCCACCACACCCGGCTAAGAAAAGAAATCTTAAAAACAACTAGGATGCAGGAAAAAATAATTCAACATCTGCAAGATGATGCAAAAATGAACAACGTGAGATTAATAGGAATCAATGAGAAAGAAGGAGTCAATAAAAAGGATAAAAAAGAATATGGGGGGGGCCGGTGGGATGGCTCAGTGGTCTAAAGCCCCTGCTTGGGAAAGCTTGGGCAGCTTCAGGGACCGCGGTTTGATCCCCGGCACCATATGCTGTGCCAGCCCTGCCCTCGGGGTGGGCTGAGCCGGCCACAAAAATGACTGAATAAACAAACAAAGGTTCTGAAACAAGAAAAATAAAATAAAAATTTTAAAAAAAGAATATGGGCAGAAGTAATAGCAGAAAACATACTAAATATGAAAAAACAATTGCATATACAGCTAACTGAAGCATACAGAACCCCAAATAACATGAACCCCACTAAAAACACATCCAGACACATAATAATCAAGATTCCAGAAATTCAGCAGAAGAATAGTATACTAAAAGTTGCTAGAGAAAAGAAACACATCACATTTAAAGGAAAACCCATCAGAATAACAGCAGATTTCTCTTCACAAACCATGAAATCAAGAACAGCATGGAGCAGAGTGCTTCAAGTCCTCCATGAAAACAAATTTCAGCCCACACTACTATACCCTGCAAAGCTCTCTTTCAAGTATGAAGGAGAAGTGAAATACTTCCATGACAAGGAGCAACTAAAGAATTCCATGACGTCAAAACCAACCCTACACAGCATACTAAAAAATATTTTAGAGAGGAACCAAAACGACTCAAACTCAAGAAATGAGAACAAAAAGATCCCACCAAATAGGCTACTCAATTAAACACAGGAGAAAAAGAGGTAAACAATAGTAAGTAAACATCACATCAAACATAAGTCAACATATTTCAATTATAACCATCAATGTAAATGGACTCAATTTTCCAATTAAAAGAAATAGACTGGCAGAATGGATAAGTAAGCAAAATCCAACAATATGCTGTACACAAAAAATGCACTTAACTCATGAAGAAACTCATAGACTAAAAGTGAAAGGATAGAAAACAATACTACATACTCCAGCACCTCAAAAAAAGCAGGGGTAGCAATCCTGTTTGCAGACAGTCTAAATTTCAAACCAAGACTGATCAAATGAAATAAAGAAGGCCACTACATATTGGTCAGGGGAAAACTTCAAGATGAAGAGGTAACACTCATAAATATGTATGCATCCAACACAGGAGCAGCAAGTTATATAAGACAAATCTTAATGGACATGAAAAATCTCGTATCCAATACCACAATCTTAACAAGAGATCTCAACACCCCCCTATCCGAAAAAGATAGGTCAAGCAAACAAAAACTTAGCAAAGAAGTAGGAGAGCTGAACCAGAACTTGAAACAACTGGAATTAGTGGACATACACAGAGTGTTCCACCCAACTACTTCAGAATACACATTTTTTTCAGCTGCACATGGGACATTTTCTAAAATAGACCACATATTAGTACATAGGTCATGCTTAAGTATATGCAAGAAAACACAAATTATCCCAGGCATATTATCTGACCACAGTGAAATGAAATTGGAAATAAATGACACAAGAACTCCAGAAATACATGGAAATTAAACAACACTCTTCTCAACAACGAGTGGATTACAGATGAAATTAAGCAGGAAATTAAACAATATCTTGAATTAATGAAAATTCAAACACAACCTACCAGAATTTATGGACGCAATGAAAGCAGTTCATAGAGGGAAATTTATAGCTCTGAACTCACACATTAAGAAAACAGAACAGGAACAAATAAATACTCTCCCGGAGCACCTAAATCGACTAGAAATAGAAAAGCAAGTGAAATTGAAAGCTCAAAGAGGGGAGGAAATTATAAAGATTAGAGCAGAAATTAATTCAATTGAGACAAAGAAAACAATACAAAGAATTAATGAATCCAAAAGCAGGTTCTTTGAAAGATTAAATAAAATTGACAAGCCTCTAGCTAACTTCATCAAAAAGACCAAAGAAAAGACTCAAATTCAAGCAATAAGGAATGAAAAGGGTGAAATTGCTACAGACACAGGAGAGATTCAGAGGATCATAAATAACTACTTTGAGAATCTTGACTCTCACAAAACTGAAGACACAGATGAAATGCCCAGATTCCTAGAAAAGTAAAAACTACCCAAACTCAATCAAGAAGATATAACAATTCTAAATAATCCAGAATAGACAATGAAATACGAAATGTAATAAAAAGCCTACCAACAAAGAAAAGTCCAGAAACTGATGGATTCACTACTGAATTCTACAAAAAAAATATAGAAGACTTAATCCCAAGACTCCTCAAACTCTTCAATGAAATTGAAAAAGAAGCAATCCTTCCAAAAGCATTCCTAGAGGCAAGTATTACACTGATACCAAAACCAGAGACAGATACAACTAAAAAAGAAAACTACAGGCCAACTTCTCTGCTGAATATACATGCAAAAATCCTCAATAAAATCCTCACCAATAGAATACAACTACTCATCAAGAAGGTTACGCACCATCACTAGGTAGGATACATCCCAGGAATGCAAGGATGGTTCAATATATGCAAATCAATAACTGCAATACCCTATATCAATAGAGCCAAAGCCAAAAATCACATGATCATCTCAATTGATGCAGAAAAGGCCTTTGACAAAGTCCAGCACTCATTCATGTTCTAAGTCCTACAGAAAATTGGAATAGAGGGCCTCTGCCTCAAACTGATAAAAGCTATCTACAGTAATCCAACAGCTAACATAATTCTAAATGGGGAAAAACTGAAGTCTTTTACCCCCAAATCTGGCACAAGACAAGGATGTCCTCTATCACCACTCCTACTCAATATAGGTCTGGAATCATTAGCTACAGCCATTAGGCAAGAAAGAGAAATAAAAGGAATAAGAACAGATAAAAAAGAAGTAAAACTATCACTATTTCCAGATGACATGATAATCTACTTGGAAGACACAAAGAACTCCACTAAGAAACTACTAGAATTAATACACAAATTGAGTAGCATAGCAGGTTATAAAGTCAACACGCAAAAGTCAGTGGCATTCCTCTACACAGATAGCAAACACACTGAGAGAGAAATAAGAGAAGCGGTACATTTCAGGATAGCACCAAAAAAAAAAAAAAAACTTAAGGATTGACCTAACTAAAGAAATAAAAGACCTTTTCAATGAAAACTGCATTAATCTGAAAAAAGAGATGCTAGAAGGTTTCAGAAAACGGAAAGATATTCCCTGCTCCTGAATAGGAACAACCAACATTGTGAAGATGGCCGTACTCACTAAACTGTTACACAGATTTAATGCAATTCCTATCCAAATACCATCAACATACTTCACAGAATTGGAGAAGTCATTCCTAAAATTTATTTGTAACCAAAAAAAGACCCAGAATTGCAAAGACAATTCAGGGCAATAAAGATACAGCAGGAGGCATTACAATTCCTGACCTAAAGTTATACTACAAAGCTACAGTAATAAAATCAGCATGGTATTGGCAAAAGAATGGACCTGAGGATCAATGGAATACATTAGACGGTGCACACGCAAATACAAACACACTGAGCCACCTCATTTTTGACAAAGGGGCCAAACACGTTTACTGGAAGAAAGACAGCCTCTTTAACAAATGGTGCTGGAAAAACTGGTTCTCTACATGCCGAAAACTAAAACTTGACCCTAGTCTATCACCATGCACGAAAATAAAGTCGAAATGGATTAAAGATCTAAATATTAAAAGAGAAGCATTAAATCTCCTGGAAGAGAAAGTGGGAGGAAATCTTAAAGACATCAGAGTAGACAAAAAGTTCATGGACAGAAATCAAATTGCACGTTTAACACTTGAAAGCATCAACAAATGGAACCTCCTCCGGCTAAGAAGTTTCGCGTGTCAAAGGAAATCACCAACAGAGTGAAAAGACGACCCACAAATTTCGAAAAGATTTTAACTAATAAGTATTCAGAAAAAAGTCTTCTATCTAGAATCTACAAAGAACTAAAAACCACCAGGGTTCCAAAATTCAACGACCCAATCCAGAAATGAGCATCTGAGATGAACACACACTTCTCAGAGAAAGAAATGCAGCAAGCCTACAAATACATGAAGAAATGCTCCACATCGCTAGCTATTCGTGAAATGCAAACCAAAACAACACTTAGATACCATCGCACCCCAGAAAGAATGGCTATCACAAAGGAATCAACCAGCAACAAATGCTGGAGAGGCTGTGGGGAAAGAGGAACCCTTCTCCACTGCTGGTGGGAATGCAGATTGGTGCAACCATTATGGAAAGCAGTGTGGAGGATCCTTAAAAAACTAGAATTGGAAGTTATGTTCAATCCAGCTATCCCCCTACTGGGAGTTTTCCCAGAAGAACTGAAAACATCATACCATAGCGATATCTGTGCACCTATGTTTGTAGCAGCCCAATTTGTAATAGCCAAATCTTGGAAACAACCAAAATGCCCATCGTTTGAAGAATGGTTAAAAAAATGTGGTATTTTTATACAATGGAATATTACTCAACTATAAAGAATGGTAAGTTTGAAGACTTCATATATACATGGATATATATTGAACATATACTCATCAGTGAAATAAACCAGACCTACATGTGTAAATATTGTATAGTCTCCCTAATATAAGAACTTAAAGGCATAACACAACTGAATGTGTTATGGATTAAACAAGGAAGTGACTGGAAGCAGATAAAAGAGGAAACATATCAGGAGCAAAACCATGCACTTATTTATACAGGATGAATGAGATATTGGTCCTAAGAGCCTTCAAAAGGTTCATCACACTGATCATAGCACCATGTAACATTAAAACTATGCTTGGCATGCACGTCACTCTTGTCTTTTTGATGTGTACTGCTCCCAATGTATACTCAGTTACTGTTATACTCTCTCTCAGAGTATTAGTTGAAAGTAAGAGACTGGGCCAAATACCATAGGCTTGACAGGCTAAATTTTGTGTTTCCTTCAATTTCCAAATATCTGTGTAAAAATTGTGTAACTGCTTATATCACGTTGTATGTAACATTATTAGAATATCAATGATTGTCAGAAAATATCAATTCCAAGCTAAATCAAAGATGTTTGATATTCAGAAAGCCAGTGATGATAAGCTCAAGTACCTATGTTATAGATTAATAGTATCACAAAACTTCTCTGCTGGAGGATTGAGAATGTAAGTTAACAGACCAAAAATTGGAGAAAAAGAAGAACTATGAGGATAGCCAATATTTGGGCCCTAGCCCTTCAAGATCAGTAAGGACTCAGGATATAAGAGAATCTGTGCTGTAATATCCTATAACTCAGAGGTGTCTCAAATTTTCAAGGAGATTATGGGACCTCAGAGGAAAGGGATAAATTAACTATAGTGTATCTAAGGAAAGTCACCCAGAGAAAAACATTCTCTCAGGCTTTCACAGAAAGCAAACTGGCCAAGAAGTGGTCGTGACTCATCTCAAAGGCTGACACTCACAACAGTTCTACAAAGCACTGTATATGGTTCCAAAGTTAATCCTGAGGAAATTTGACCTTGGAAGATACAAAAGATGAAAGTTTTGTTATATGGGTCTTGCTTTGACTTGCCCTTGATCACCCAGCAAAAAAGCTTAATTATGAGGCATGAAACTCAGAGCTGGATTGATGAGATGAGCTATAGGAGGCTTAGATCAATAGCCTCCAGCATCGCAAGTTTAACTGGTGGCCCACTGCAGTTGTGGAACGTTGGACTGTTTATGCATCTGCTTCCTCTTAATTCAAAGAGAAGAATTTTTTTTTCCTTAGCAACATTAATAGGAAGGTGGGTCATGCCCACACACTGTGCTTTGTATAACTATTGTGAGGACAATATACAATGTGTCGACTGTTAAAAAAAAGAAAGAGAAAAGAAAAATTACTTTAGGTGCATAATCAGACCACTATTCAATGAAAGTAGAAATCAATGACAGAGGAAACTATGGAAAAAGTAAAAGTACATGGAAAATCAATAACAGTTGCTAAACAACAACAACCAGTTGCTAAACAACCAATAAGTAATAAAAAAAATTTTTTTTACATTTCTAAAGTTAGGAGCCAGAGAGATAACTCCATGGCACAAGTGCCTGCCTGGCAAGTGCAAGGTGAGTTCAAACTTTGGTTCTACAAAAAATAAATAAATACAAATAAAAAATTTTTAAAGGTCTACCTACATTTCTAAAAATTAATGACAATGCCTGCACAATTTACTGGAATCTCTGGGATACTATGCACTCCTAAGATGACACCGAAGTCAATATTTACACTATAAAAATAGAACAAGCTTAAATGAGTAACCTTATGAAGAACCTTAAGATACTTGAGAAACAGTAACAATCCAGGCCCACACCAACATTAAGAAGGAAAATCATAAAGTCTAGAATACAAATAAATACAAAAAATTATGAAGTATCAATGAATCGAAGAGCCTAGTCTTTGTAAAATGAATAAAAACAATAAAGCTTAGCCAAACTTATTAAGAGACAGAAAAAATTCACATCAATACAATTAGAAATGAAAAAGATAAAATCGCAATAGGCTTTGTCAAAATCCAAAAGATAGACACTACCATGCAGGAATGTATTCAAATACATCAGAAATTTCTGAAAAAATAGAAAATTCCTAGATTCATATAAATTACCAAAGCCAACTCAAAAAGACACAAAATAGTGAACACAAAAACAAACAATGAAATTAAGACAGTAATAAAGAATGTAACAGCTACATGGGGCCCGGCAGGATGGCTCAGTGGTCTAAAACGCCTGCTTAGGAAAGCTTAGGCGGCTGCAGGGACCGTGGTTCAATCCCTGGCACCACATGCTGCACCAGCCCTGCCCTCAGGGCAGGCTGAGCCGGCCATAAAAATAAATAAATAAACAAATGAAAGTTCTGAAACAAGAAATAAAATAAAAATTAAAAAAGAAAATAAAAAAATAAATAAAAACTTGGAAATCATGGAATGAAAACTATTAATTAAACTTGGGAATGAACAAGGAAAAAAGTTGCCCAAGGCACATGTTGGCAGTTGAACTTAGAAGCCTCTGTCAGTTTCAGACTTCTCTCATCCCAGAGAGATTCATTATATAACATGCATTGATTTATACTTATTGGAACATAGGGTCAACATCAGAGAACTGGTGATGGCTATGTGCTGGTGTCCTTTCTGATCATTCATACTATGTGGCATGGGAACTTAGAAAAAACTTCTGAGCCCAGCTCTTCCCAGATTGCTATAATCCCACAGAGAATAAAATAGTATCAAGAGACAAGTGAAATGTTCCATGAGTGACTGTACTGTTTTGTCCTCCTGAGGGGTGTCTTGTCTTCATTCTACAAAAACTAAGTTTACAGACCTTTTGAGAGACAAGCTGATGATAAATCTTCCATAAAATTATACTGACTCTTCACAGAGGCTTTGGACTCTTCCGCAGAAACTAGAAGGCAAGTGGGTTTATACTCAAGGGATGCAGAGTTAGTTGTTTGGGCAGCAGCTTCTCCACATCTAGGCAACGTGTGGCTCAGAGGACATTTCAGTCTTCATTCTAATGGCAATCATTTTATAATTGTGTATAACGAGTCAATTTAATGACCGAAACTTAGTGGACTTTTTCATGTGAAATATTAATTTGAAGCATATTTTCCTCTGAATTATGTTACTTTGGTTTACTATCTAAATCAATTATCAAGGAATCTATTATAACTTTAGAGTAATGCATTAAAATTTGTATTTACACTCCTTTGAAAAGAAATGTATGTTTTTACCCATCATATGCTATTTAACTGAATCAGTTATTTTTCTAAAATCAGTACATAGAGGACTGGGGACATAGCTCTGTGGCACAAGTGCCTGCCTGGCAAATGCAAGGTCATGAGTTTGAATCCCGGTCCCACCAAAATAAATTAATTAATTAATTAAAACAAAAATAAATAAGTAAAATCAGAACATACATTACGATATACTGCTTAGGTCCCTGACCTTTCCTCTACGTAGAAACAAAGGCTAAAAATGAGACTGGCTCGGATTCTGCCAAGGAGTGAATCAGCTAATTTTTGTAATCTGTCTATCCCTATCAGACCAGCAGATTTCAGGTCCCCTCTCAGGAAATATTTTCATATTCCCCTGCACCATAGTGTGTACTGCCCCTTGGCAGTTGTTCCTTTCATCTGCACAGCTTACCAAGAAGATTTTCCTGCATGTGGCTATCACTTTGCCTTTCTCTTTCTGAGAGACCAGGTTTCTTCATTCTGTGGTGCATCCTTTACCTATGAGCCAGCCTCACTTCACTGACCCATTCATTGCTACAGTGGAGGTGAGAAACACAAAGAAACTTGGTAAGTTTTGGGGGAAAGCAGGTTGCTGAAGACCCTGCTCTCTCAGATGCAATTATTGTGTTTTCATGACATAGCACCTTTTCCTCCACATTCTTTACAAGATATTTCAAAATATAATTTAAAAATATCTATACTTGTTCATGTAAAGATTTAAATTAAATAAAATTTAATGAGTCTCTCCTTTTTTTAACATATCGAGAAGCATTTATTCATTTTCAATTTTATTTGTTTTCTCTGAGCAAGAATCATTGTTTTCTATTTTGCTTATTTTTCTGCAGCTAAACTGGGAATGTATAGGACCCGCCAATGCAATGAAATGACAGTCTTAGAAATTGGATTCTCTGATTTTCTTGTCAATTCGTTTTAAGGAAATCCATGTGTTCAATATGCTTGCTCACAATTTGGCCCATACCAAGTGGTTGTTTAATCCAAATATCTGAGCAGCAAACTGAGCTGATCCTTCTGGAGAAAGTATGGTCAAGCCGGGCGTGGTGGTGCACGCCTGTAATCCCAGCACTTGGGAGGCTGAGGCAGGAGGATCGATGCGAGTTCGAGACCAGCCTGGGCTACAAAAGTAAGCTCAAGGCCAGCCTCAACTGCATAGCGAGACCTTGTCTCAATAAGACAAAAAAAAAAAAGAAAGTATGGTCAAACAGCTGAGACCACTGGGTAGTCTTAGAGAAGACCACATGTCCTGAGCTCCCCAGTCTGATGGGAGGGGAGGACAGCTGATAACTGGATATGCAGTGTTACCAGACACCACTGGGCCTAAACCATCGCTTCTGCCCGCCACTGCCGAGAACACAGTTGGAATGCCATCCCCTTCCTACTCAGCTTTAATCCTCAGGGTTTCATCCCGGCCTTTATGGACAGATGTTACTCAGAGTTCACAGGGAATCCCATAATTTCCACCAGCCTTCTTGATTTTTTCACAGTGATCAAGATCAGAAGTTGACCCCATCAACACCACAGCCCTGCACTGGCTTTCTGATTTCAGAAGCAACTGTACTCTCTCTGCAACCCATTCAAAGTTCTTCTTTACCATCTGAAGCCCTTCAGGGGTTACTTCCTTGAGATCACGGTAAGACTGTTCGTCTTTCTACTGGCTTGGACCTCCTGATGGCCAGAGTCTCCAGGAATCATTATCAATAACATCAGCGAGAGCAATTTCTTTGGTAGTCACATCAACACCAAATTCAATCTTCATGTCAACCAGTGTACAATTCTGGGGCAACCAGGATTTCTCCAGTATTTCAAAAATAGCTTGTGTAGCATGACTCATGGTATCCACTTCAGTTTGACCTACAACAAGTCCAGCAAAGCAAAATTTTGCAGCAATTAGCTGTTCCTCAGACCACTGTGGATCATTATTAGCATCATCCTTGAAAAACAGCTCCACCTTAGGTGGATAAAACCTAAATCCTTCCTTGACACCAGGGTTTCTTTTGAGAAAAGAACCAGTTGCAATTCTTCTGCAAACCCATTCAATCGGAATCATTTCACACTGGGGTGCAGTGAAAGCTGTCTTTCCACATTGTTTGGTGAAAGCAGTTTTGATACCTGCTTCCTGTAACAACTGGAAAATACAACTGTTAATCTTATTGGAGATGGCAGCTTTTCCTTCCAAATGATTCTTTCTCGCTGCATTTCCAGCTGCAGTCTGGTCCTTGGACTGCAGGAGGACTTTTCCTGGACTGTCTAACAATTCATAGACTTCTTTTGTTTTACCCTCGTAGAGTTTTTTTGCCAATGTTTAATACCTCTGCTGTCACCATAATCCTGAAAGCGAGTCTCTCCTTTTGAAACATCTTCTTGAGAGAGCTTAGCTTCATTCCTACTAAACAGTTATTAGTATTCTGTCATATTCACTTTTATTTTCCCACTATTAATTTTGTGATTTTCTACATAATGATGTCAGCAGTTAGAAAAGTGTTCTGCCTATGAAAGCTCATGTCAGAGCACAAGAAAGTTATGCTTAAGTATATTAAATATAAAGAATGCAAAATCATGACAATAAACATGTTCCCTGCTTTTCTCCGAATAATTGAAGAATATGTTCTTTGAGAATACCTTAAGTAGAAACACTATTTTTGTCCATTTTTCCTTTCTTGATTTGTGTTTTTCATAAAAATTTTGTTTGTAATCTGCTTGATAATGGATTAGCCTTTGTGTGTGTGTGTGTGCAGGGTCTCACTATGCAGCTCTGATAGTGATCCTCCTGTTTCCTGCATCCTAAGTGCTGGGATTACAGGCAAGTGCCACCACACCCAGACTCCATCGCTGGCTCAGTGCCCTGAGAGTGGGCCAATGCAGCATGTGAGGATCAGCCTTTTTTTGAGGGGCAAATTTAGAGCAAAATATTTTCAGCTTCTCTGATCCCTGTATGTGGGTGTTGTGTTCTTTCACATAGCACTGATTATTCAATCATTTCTTGGCAACATATAAATGTGTAGACATCTTTGTAATAATTTTTAAAAGATTAAAGAAGTAAATAAATGTGAATACTGGTTAACAAGTGCAGAAAAGTTTATTATTAATAGAAAAATCTCACACACTGCTGTTTCTGTTTCTGTGGAATGCCCATCTGTGTATGACAGTACCACTAGGATTTTTGTTTCTGTACCATAGAATAGCAATGATTTTCTCTTGTTATTGTACCAAAGCCTTTAAATATTTTGATGCCATAAGTACTCATGAAAAATTGACACCCCTATTGTGAGTAATTTGGTATGATCTTTAGAATTCAGAAAATGACAGATAATTGACTATTTTTGAAGTGTGGGATAGCTGATTTTCATGTGCTCAAACTCTCCAAAAATTTTCTGCCTCCTTTTCATGAACTTAGAATCTTTTTCCAAAACTCTGAGCTCATTAATGACCATCTAGTATAAGTTCACTTATAAAACTCTTTGTGTTAAATATTTGATAAGAACCTACTTGTAGATAAGCAAAGATAATGAACACACCATAGACTAAATGAGAACACATACAGATTTGTCCTATGTAGCCATCTGTTGCACACTTCATTTCTTTTACAGATTTCTTTTTCCTCTCATGAACTGCCATGAAGCAGGTAAAACAAACCATGTCATTTTGAGCAAAAGAAGGAACATAATGGGCCTACAGGGGCCTAAATGTCTAGAAGCAATTCCCAGAGAGCAGTTTGAAAACACTTCTACAAGGCAGTACACATGTAGTCTCAACTCAGCTGTCAGTATTATATGAGATCACCTAGAACCAGATCAAACCAAGCTGAGCTGAGCTTGAACAAAGACAAATCTAACACTGAAAAACTTCCAAGAACCTATAATGTGGAATTTCTTCTAAGAGAAAAATATTGTACTACACATAGGAACAGAAATGACAGCACAGTGCAATACAAGTATAACATGTCTAGTATACAAATGAGTAGAGAATGAATAAAATTGGACCACTTCTAAATCAAGAGGGCCAATAATTGCCAACCTAAGTTACTACCAAAATTCTAAAGGTCTGATGTATGCATATGATGAATTTTTAAATTTTTAAGAGATTCATGAGTCTAAAATACACCCAGTTCTTTTTTTGTTTTGTTTTATTTTTTGGTGGAACTGAGGCTCAAACTCAGGATCTGACACTTGCCAGACAGGCCCTTGTACCATGGAGCTGTCTCCTTAGCCCCACTCAGTTCTTCTTTTTAAGTTGTATTTTCTCGGTATATTTCCAATAAATGAATTTTATATTTGTAGTAATTTCTATTACCTTGTAATTCCATCTGCAGAAACATTATCCACATAATACATGCTTGAGAAAAAGATTCTGAGGTTCTAGTTACACAATTGTGTACTTCAGAAAAATACGTTCTGTGAGAATTTTTGAATTTAGCATGTGTATGATCATGCTTACATATCCATTGTAGTTCTAGAAAGTAAAGAGCAGAGCACTATAGAATTTCTAAACTTGATTATTTGAGAATTAATATTCTGTTAAGCAAGAAAAAATAAGATTATAGATTTTATATTAAAATAGTGGATAACATTTAAATTTGATATTATAATTATATAAAAATGATATGACCATGAAAATTGTTTCCCACAACATAAATAAATTATAATATTTTGAATTCATGACATACTATAACTATCACGATGTACCTCCATTTGTATTTAGAAACTATATATTTTTTATCAATACAAGCTTACAAGGGAAGAGAAACAAAACATGTTATACCTTTTTTTTTAAAGGAGGAAAGGTTTATTTAAATCATAGTTTGTAGAGGTTTCAATCCATAATCAGCTGGTTCCAAGCAAAGCTGGTATCGCAGAGGAGAAACAGCTCATGGTGGGTACAAGGTAGCAAAGCATCAAGAGATGATCACAACTCTTTCTGCCCCTTATATTTTATCCAGGGTACTTAGGATAGGTAGCATTTATACCTGTAATCTTAGTGCCCTTGAGACTAGCATTGCCTATGAATCAATTCCAGTGTCACGCATGTACACTACATCCAGGCACTTCTGACAAGGGCCCATGTATGACTGCATGAAGCTGTGAGAGGACATCTAAACACAAGCCATAACATTCTGCCTCTGACCCCACAAAGACTCATGCATATCTCTTTATATAAAAGGTATTCAGTCCATTTCCATGAGTTGTCAATGTCCTAACAGTTTCAGGATTGCTGAAAAGTCCAATTCCAAAGTTTCCTCTGAGATTTAAGGCAAATTCTTAGCTGCAAGCCCCCCATAGTTTGCCTCTAACATAGTTCCCATGTTGTACATTTTTATACACCAATATGATTAAATTATGTCTAGGAAATGATGACAATCATCATTTTACTTCATGGAATTTGTGATTGTTTTTATCCCAGTCCAAAAACAAAATTTAATTTTTTTCTTTATCATAACATGCCCTTATTTGAGATGTTTGTATTTATAGATGTTACTATGACCAGGAATCTTAATTTATTTATTTTTATTTTTAAACACAATACAAAATAGTATTACAACTAAAATTAGAAGGGATACATTATTTTATTTGGCAAAGTAATATGAATTTCATTGTATTTGCTCTAATGCATAGGGAGTCTACAAATCAGTAATTCATATTACCAGATATATGCATGCAAAATTGGACAAAGAGAGCAAAATGAAAGAAAAATATGAAAAAATAAGAAGAGAAAAAGGAGAAACAATTGAAAAAAAGGAGACACAAAAAGTATGCATTATCTGCTCCTTTCCACAGGCCAGCAGAAATCCACAATACAGTTGTTGAAACCATCCTGCTTACATACATAGATATCTTTCCCCTACACTGTCTCTTGTCTTTCTCCTGAACTCAGTACCTCTTTCTTTTTATAAAAGTTAATTCTTTTTTCTCAGTGTTATGGTTTGTATGTAGTTGTTCCCCAAAAGCCTCATGTAAATCATGGTGCTGTCAATACGTGCTGTCAGAGGTTCTTCCCACCCAACCCCAGGCGACAGTTTCTCTGCAGGTGTGTAGTGCATCATGCTGGACACAGAAGCGCCCCAGCCTCTCCTCCAGACCCTGTGAAGCAGGGACAGCATCTTGATACCTCCAGTAACTGTAAGCTAAATAAACCTTTCCTCCCCTAAGGTTGTGTATCCAGTAGTTGTCTCAGCAATCACAGAACAGTAACTAAGACAGAATTTGGTACCAGAGGAGTGGGGTCATTGATGTGGGTATACCTGACCATGTAGCTTACAAGCTTTTGGAAGTGGCTTATGGGAAGAAATGGGAAAGATTTGGAGATATCACCTATGAACAAAGCACTGGAACAGTTTTGGTGCTTCTGTAAGGGAGGTTCTGGTTAGAACTCAGACCAGAAGATTGATAGAAAGCTAGCCTGTAAAGACCAGGCTAGGGATGTTTCTGCTGGAAAGGACTGCATTGGCTGTAGGACTGCAGATCATTGGTGTTTTTGCTTGGCCCACAGTCTCTGAATTTTGCCCGTGTCCAGAGACTTTTCCTGAGACTGAGATTAAACATGGAAGACTAATTAATCTTTCAAAGGAAATTTCGAAGTAGTCGCATATTGGGGCAGTGGCATGGTTATTGCTGGAGAGTCTCAGTCAAATACATGTTGAGAATGAAGAGCAAAGAGCCCAGCAGAATGATTTAAAATGTTGGGAGTTTGGCCAGAAAGAAAGCAGCAGGGAGGCTATGGACTGCAAAGATGGAGCTGAGATGTCCATTGCCCAGGAGGAACAGGAAAACACAAAAGATGTCTTGAGGGCATCACAGGAGGTAGCAGATTCATGCTCTTTGCTGCCTCAGAATCTCAAGGTTGAGATTTGCTTTGAGGAAAAAGCCACAGAGACTCCTGTTCCAGAATGGAGGCAGCAGCCACACCAGGTTCCAGAATGCAGGCAGTGGCCACACCACGTTATAGAATGGCACCAGCATAGAGAATTTGCTTCCTAGAATCAGGGCCAGAGTGCTCAGAAATCTAGGCACTCAACCTCTACAGCTAAGAGAGAAGGAAGCCTGGCTACTGCTCCAGCTGGCAGCAGATCTTGCCATCATCCACATGGCATTGGTTTTAGGTGCATGCAGAATGCAGACATTCTGAGGTTAAGAAGGCTTAAACCTCAATTTCAGAAGAAGGCCTGAGAGGCCAAGCAATGTGCCCCAGGGAAGGCAGTGTGTGAAGCTGAGTGAGAAGCCTACTGAGAGGAAACCCAAAAAGTTTGGAAAAGCCAGCAACGTGGATTATCTAAGGAAAAATGCAAAGAAAGACCATAGCCAGCCTAAGAGAGAAGCTATGGGAGCTACCACCAAGAGTCCCATGGGGGTAGCGCCACATGGAGCTCATGACTTGCCACAGAGTGGTTCAAATGTTCCACATGGAACTATAGGATTTAATGTTTGTCCTGCTGGATTTTGGACGTGTTTTGGCCCCAGAGGTTTGTATCCTCCTGTGTATGCCTTTTGGAATGGTAATGTTTATCTTCTGCCTTTGAATGTTTGATGTATTTAATTTCTCATTTGTGTAGGGTCTCACAAGTTTGCCTTGGATCTTGGAGGAAACTTGGGATTTTTGACTTTTCAGCAGTGCTGAAACTGTTGGGACTTTAGCAACTCTTAGAGATGGACTAAAATGCCTTCTGCAGTAAGGGATGTACATGAGACTTTGGGGTTCCAGGGGCGGAATTTTATGTTTGTATGTAATTGCCCCCCCCCAAAGCCTCATGTAAATAATGGGGCTGTCAAGCATGTGGCTCGAGGAGCAGGGCCAAAAGACCAGGGCGGAGCTTGAGGGGTGTGGCCAAGAGAAGCACCAACAGTTAAACTGACAGTACGTGCTGTCAAAGATTCTTCCCCCAACAACCCAGCTGATGGTTGCTCTGGAGCTATGGAGCGTATCATCCTGGACATGGCAGTGCCCCAGCCTCTCCTCCAGACCCTATAAAGTGAAGACAGCATCTTGAAACCTCCAGTAACTGTGAACTAAATGAACTTTTCCTCCCCTAAGCTTGCGTGTCTGGTATTTGACTCGACAATCACAGAGCAGTAACGAAGGGACTCAGAATCATTTGTTGTTTCAGGATTTCATACCAAGGTGACAATATGATGTTTTCTTATGGGAGTCTATTTGTTTCACTTAAGAAAATGTTCTCTGGTTTCATCCCTTTATCAACAGTCTCAAACTTATCTATTTTTATAGCTGAATAGTGTTTCATTGTGTAAAAGTATGAAATCTTCCTTACCCATTCCCCAGTTGATGGCTACCTGTCACTTCCAGGATTTAGCTATGGCAATTTGCACTGCTATAAACATGGGTATTCATCTATCACTGTGGTATGTTGTTTTTAGTTCTTCTGGAAAAATATCCAAGCGGAGAATAGCTTGGTTGAATGAGATCTCCAATTCTAGCTTTTCAAGGAACTTCCACCCTGATTTCCATAGTGATTGTAACATTCGACACTACCACTAACAATGAAGTGTTCCTTTTTTCTAACAACCTCTCCAGCAACTGTTACTGGTTGACTTTTTGATATCGGAATTCTCTTTTGGGTGAGATGGAATTTCACTGTTATTTTAATTTGCATTTCTCAAATGAACACTGATGAAATTATTTTCATATATTTACTTAACATTTGTATAACTTCATCTGAAAATTGAACAACCCTCTCAGATACCCATTTTTAGATTGGGTCTTTGAATTTCGAGGATATGATGTTCTAAATTTTTTTATGTTCTAGAAAGAAATCCTTAATTGGAGGGACAGATGGCGGCATTTTTCCCCATTTTGTTTTTATTTTTACTCTGTAAGACATTTCCTTTTAAGTTAAGGAACTTTTGAAAAAGATAAGATCTTAGTTGTTGATTCTTTGAAATATTTTCTGAACAGTTTGGTTTTTGTTCATGAACTCTCTACTTATCCCTTTGTCTTTAAGATTACTATTTAAAATTTCCTCCAGAATATTTAGATTTTTTTTGTGATACCAGGGAACAAGTTCATGACCTTGCACTTGCCAGGCAAACATTTAGACCACTGTTTTATCTACAGAGCCCAGTGTATCTGTTTTAATATTTAAATATTTCATCCATTTTGACTATAGACCAGTACATGGTGATAGACATAAGTCTAATTTTAGTGTTCAGCATGGAAAGCCTCTTTATTCTAGTGCCATTTATTAAACAAGCTGTCTTTCTTCCAGTGAATATGTCTGGCTGCTTTGTAAAGATACGAGAGCTGAGTGCGTTTGAAGTTGTATCTGCATTTTCTTTTCTGTTCCATTAATCCTGAGCTCTGTCTCTATGTCAGTATCATGCAGATTTTATCACAGTAGCTTTATACTATAATTACAGGTCAGAGATTTTGATACTTCCTGCCTTTCGTTTATTTTCCAAGACTGCTTTGATATTCTGGATCTCTTCTATCTGAAGCTGAGGAAAGTTTTTTCTATCTCTGCATAGCATACTAGTGAGATTGCATTGAATCTGTATATATCTATACATATATGAGAGCATGACAAAAAGTAGCACTATCTAAGAGATGGTTGTTTCATTGCCGCTCAATATTGTAGGTATGTGAATTCAGCAAAATAACCCAATACAGTCCAATAGTTCATAATAATTGTGGGTTATCCACAGAACTGCAATGTCAGAAGTTGTTGACTTGAGCCTTTTACAGCTCAGCATATTAATGTGGCTTGACTTATCTTTTACTTCCTCATACATCAATTCCTTAGTGTTTCAGGGTTTTTTTTTATGTGATTGTGAAAGCTTTGGTTTCTCTAATTTCTCTCTTTGAATTAACTGTCTGTGTGCCAAAATGTTACTGATCTTTGTGTATTGACATTTGTATGTTACTGAATTTGGTGACTACATGTATAAGACTCTTAGAGGAGTTTTCGGGGTCCTCTTTGTATAGTATCATGTCATATGAAAACAGTGATAATTTCATTTCTTCTTTTTCAGTCCTTATTCTTTTTGTTGCACACTCTTATGTAATTTCTCTGGTAAATGTTACCAGAACTATACTTAATAGGAGTTGAGGCAGAGGACAGCCTTGTCTTGTTTGTGCTTTTAAAGTGTATACCTTTAGTTTTTGCATATTTAGTATGAGGTTGGCTGTGGTTTCTCATAGATGGTTTTTGTCACGTTGAGATATAGATTATCTACTCAGATTCTATGTAGCTTTCCTCATGAATGAGTATTGGATTTTTTCAATAGATTTTTGTGCATTTATTCACATAATCATGTTGGTTTTCTTCTTGCCTGTAGAGATACTGCATAGTACATTTACTGACTTGCATATATGAATATTCCTGCATTGCTGGGATGAATTCCCATTGGTAATGATGAGTATTCTCCTTAATGACCTGCTGGATTTTGTTTGCCAATATTTTTGCATCTATAATCATTAGAGAGTTTGGTCTGTAGTTTACTTTTTTAGTTGGATCATCTCTGGTTTTAAAATCAGAATAATACTTGCCTCTAGGAAGGAATTTGAGAAAATTTCTCTACCTTAAATTTCATTGAAGAGTTTGGAAAAAGTTGACATTATATCCCTCTAACAATCTTGTAGAATTCAGGGATGCGTCACTTGCAACCTGGACATTACTTCATTGCTTGACTTTTATTACATTTTCCTTTTTTATTATTACTTATTCTTTGTTACTAATTTTAATAAGAAATAACAATGTGACAGTTTCAAAACATGTCAGTAGTACATCTCCAATATTTGATACAATGCATATTGTTGTCCTCCCATTAGTTATACAGAGCACAGGGTGTAGACGTGATAATTTTTCTAATCATTATTTGTATAAATAATTTCTTCTCACTGAACTAAGACAAAATAGTTGTATACATAATCCAATGTTCCATAATCACAGTGGGTTATTAGCAAAACGCTGTTGGAAGCCATTGATGTAAGCCATTTACAGCTCCGCAGAAAAATGAAGCTTTACGTTTTATGGCTCGTGCTTAAATTTTTCTGCTGGGTGGTTAACGGCTAGTTAAAGCAAGGCCTAAATAACAAAACATGTAAATATTTTATCGACCAAGGTCAGTCAAATCCCCTCAGAAATTATTTTGGAACCATGTACTGTGCTTTGTAGATCTGTTGTCAGTTTCAGCCACCTGGATGAGTCACGGCTATTGCTTGACCAGTTTGTGTTCTGTGAAAGCCTGTGAGAATGTTTTCTCTCTAGGTGACTCGCCTTAGGCACACTATATATCTTTAATCCCTTTCCTCTGTAACCTCATAATCTCCTTGAACAGAAAATTTGGCAAACCACTGAATAATTGAATGTTAGAGCACAGGTTCTCTTATGTCCTGAGTCCTCACTAACCTTGAAAAGCTAGAGCCAAAATACTAGCTATCATTGTAGCCCTTCTTTTTCTTCAATTTTTGGTTTATAAACATATTCTTAACCCTCCAAAAGAACAGCTTAGTGACACTATTACTATATAACATAGGAACTTGAGCATAACGTCACTGTCTTTCTGAGTATCAAACACTTAAACTTAACATGAAATTGGTATTATCTATCAATCACTGATATTCTTATAAATCTTTATAGAATGTGATAAAAGCACTTACACATTTTTGCACAGACATTTAGAAATCTAAGCATATACAAAATTGTAGTCCAACAATCTTATGACACTTTTCCTAGTCGCTTAATCTCTTTAATACACATTTTTGTTTTCGTGTAAACCAAACATTTACTTGAGAGAGAATTATAACAGTAACTGAAATTACATTAGAAGCAGCACACATCTTAAATACAAGAACGACAAGCATTCCAATCATAGCTTTACTATTACACATTGCCATCCTCAGTGTTATAAACCTTTTGGAGGTTCATAGGACCATTATCTAATTCATCCTGTTCGTAGCTTTGCTCCTGCCATGTTTCCTATGTTTTCTGCTTGCAGTTACATCGCTGTTTAACAGTAACTGTAAGTTCTTGATTTCTGTTCAACTGTTTTATGCCACTCCGTTTTTATTTCTTCTTTTGAGTTCTTATACTAGGAAAACTATATGATATTTACACATGTAGGTCTGGTTTATTTCACTTATGAGTATATCTTCAAGATACATACATTTATATGTTAAGTCTTTTAGTTTATCATTCTTTATAGAAAGCAATATTCCATTGTATATAAATACCACATCTTTTTCAACAATTCTTCAGCTGATGGGCATTTTTGTTGTTTCCAAGTTTTACCTATCACAAATTGTGCTGCTATAAACATGGATATCACTATGATATGATGTTTTCAGTTCTTCTGGGAAAATTCTCAGTAAGGGCATAGCTAGATTGAATGGTATTTCCAGTTTTAGTTCTTTAAGGAGTCTCCACACTGCTTTCCATGATGGTTGGACCAGTCTGCATTCCCATCAGCAGTGGAGAAGTGTTCCTTTTTCCCCACAGCCACTACAACATTTATTGTTGGTTGATTTCTTTATGACAGCCATTCTTCCTGGGATGAGATGATATCAAGTGTTTTAATTTGCATTTGACAAATGACTAGTAATGTGGAGCTTCCCTCATGTATTTATAGGCTTGTTTAATCTCTTTCTCTGAGAAGTGTGTGTGTTCATCTCAGATGCCCATTTCTGGATTGGGTCTTTGAAGTTTGGGATCCTAATGGTTTTTAGTTCTTTATAAATTCTAGATAGAAGACCTTTGTCTGAATATTTATTAGTTATTTTTTTTTACAAATTATTGGGTTGTTGTTATGGTTTGTGTCTAGTTGTCCCCCCAAAGCCTCATGAAATCATGGGATGGGGATTTCTATACTTTGAGACTTGACTCATAATCCACTGGGAATGTGTCTTTTAGTACTGATGAGATTATGGATCTAAGTACTTCTGGAATTATGGATGTGACCTAAGGCAGATAGGTTGAGGCAGAGAGCCTGAATGCAATATAAAGAGGGACAGAGAGACAGACGCATGCTGTTGCTCTCTGCTCCCCTGGTTGTTCCATTGCCTCTGTTACCATTGTTGATGTTCCACCGCCATGATCTGCTGCTCTCTGCCATGTACCACTCAGCCTTGGAGCTGCAAATATGGACTGAAACCTCCAGCAACTGTGAGCTAAATAAACTTTTCCTACCTTAATTTTGGGTGTCAGGTATTTTTCCCAACAACAAGAAAAGAGTAACTAAGACAGAATTTGGTACTGAGAGTGGGGTCGTTGCTGTGACTAACCTGACCATATGGATTACAAGTTTTTGGAAATGGCTTATGAGAAGAGATAGGAAATGTTTGGAGAGGTCCTCTATTTGTGAAGAGCTGGAAAAGCTTCAGCTGTTCTGTAGGGGAGATTTTGGTCAGAACTCACACCAGAAGACTGACAGAAGGTCCAGCTGTAAAGACCAGGCTGAGGAGGTTTCTGTTGGGGAAAAGGACAGCATTGGTTGTTGGACTTCAGATGATTTGTGCTATCGATTGGCTGAAAGTCTGTCTGAATTTTGCTTGTGCCCAGAGACTTTGCCTACGACTGAGATTAAGAATGGTGGACTGATTAATCTTTCAAGAGATATTTCAAAGCAATGAACTACTGGGGCAGTGGCATGGTTGGTATTGGCAGCTTTTAGCCATATTTATGTTGAGAATCAAGAGCAAAGAACCAAGAAGGATAACTTAAAATGTGAGTTTGGCCAGAAAGGAAAACCATGGAGCAAAGATGCAGCTGAAAGGACCTCCACTGCTGGGAAGGAACCAAAGAATCAAAAGGATGGCCTGAAGGCATCACAAGAGGCTCAGCTCTCTGCCCTTTGCAGCCCCAGAATTGCAAAGGAGAGAGGCTTTGCCTTGAAAAGAAAGCCACAGAGACCCAAGTACCATAATGGTGGCAGCGGCCAAACCAGGTTCCAAAATGGCGCCGGCATGGAGAAATTTTTTTTTGGAATCAAGGTCAGAGTGTTCATCAGGCACTCCGCCCCTACAATCAAGAGAGAAGGAAGCCTGGCTACTACTCCAGCTGTCAGCAGACCTTGGTATCATCACGTGACATTGGTATTAGGTGCATTCCAAATGCGGGAGTTCTGAGGTTAAGAAGGCTTGCACCTTGATTTAAGAAGAAGGCCTGGGAGGCCAGGCAATGTGTCCCTGAGAGGGCAGTGTGTGAGGCAGAGAGTGAGAAGCCTATTCAGTGGAAACTCCAGAAGTTTGGAAAAACCAGGAACACGGATTATGGAAAGAGGGAGCAAAGTCCACCTAAGAGAGAAGCCATGGAAACTACCACAAAGAGTGCCTTAGGGACGGAGCTGCATGGAGCTGACAACTCAGTGCAGACTGCTTTGGATGCTCCAGTTGGAACTATGGGATTTAATGTTTATCTTGCTGGATTTTGGACATCTGTTGGTCCCAGTGTTTTGGATTACCCTGTTTGCAACTTTTGAATTGGTAATGTTTATCTTGTACCTTTGAATGCTGTACATGTTTAATTTTTCTATTATACAGGGGCTCACACTTGAGAGTTTGCCTTGGATCTTGGAGAAAACTTGGGACTTGGACTTTTCAGCAATGCTGAAACTGTTGGGACTTTGGCAACTCTTCAAGATGGACTCAGTTGTCTTCTCATTCTGTTGGTAATTTCTTTGTGTGTGTGTGTGTGTGTGGTACCAGGGTTCGAACTCACGACCTTGCACTTGCCAGGCAAGCACTTGTGCCACAGAGCTATCTCTCCAGCCTCGGTAATTTATTTTGATGTACAAAAACTTCTCAGCAAGAGAAGGTCCCAGTTGTTATTTCAAGTGTTAAACGTGCATTTTGATTTTTGTCCATGAGCTCTTTGCCTACACTGATGTCAAGATTTCCTCCCACTTTCTCTTCGAGGAGATTTAGTGTTTCTTTTTTAATATTTAGATCTTTACTCCATTTTGACTTGAGTTTATTGCATGGTGATAGACCTGGGTCACGTTTTAGTTTTCAACATGTGGAGAGCTAGGCTCTCCAACACCATCTGTTAAAGAAGTTATCTTTCTTTCGGTAAACATCTTTGGCCCTTTTGTCAAAAATAAGCTGGGTGCATGTGTTTGTATTTGCTTCTACATTTTCTAATCTATTCCATTGATCCTCAGGCCATTTGTTTTTTGCCAGTAGCATGTAGATTTTATCATGGTAGCTCTGTAGTATAACTTTAGGTCAGGAATTGCAATGTCTCCTGTCTTATCTTTGTTGCCCAGGACTGTCTTTGCAATTCTAGGTGTTTTCTGGTTCTAAATAAATCTTAGGAATCATTTCTCCAGGTCTTTGAAGTATTTTGATGATATTTCAATAGGGATTGCATTAAATCTGTTTGATTATTTTGGGTTTATGACCTAAGCAAGTGCTTAGCCCACTGAGCTATACTGGCCACCTTACATCTGTCCATTTTAACTTAGCTGAACACTATTATCATTACATTGTCACCTTTGGAAAACATTTTCACAAGATAACAAAATGTATGGAACAAAATGATAGATGCAATCATTACATACTATCAGCATGTATGAATCTACAAAAATTTTAAAAATTGAAGTTTAGATGATTTTTCCCTCAGATTTTACTATTTTTTTATTTGTAAGATATATTTCTTCTCTTTTAATCGGTCTTATTTATTCCCTACTTCATTGCTACATTTTCTCCTTAGTTCTTCTATTTTTCAGTGCTATGCTCAGTCATCATTTACATTATCTTTGCTTTAATAACATCCATTTCATTTCTCCATGATTTATTTTATCAAATGTGAGGACTTTGGTCAAATTCTCTCTTAGTATTTTCCACATATTATTTGCCTTTTCCTGCTGTAATTGCTAATTAGTTTGAACATACAGTAACCTACTGAAGCATGTACCTTAACATACCTTACTCATTGCACAATTTCTCATATATTTGACCTATTAGAATTTCCTTAAGTATGTCATTGCAAGTGTCACATCCTTCTCAGCCATTCTTTGAAAAATCTTAAGTGGTTGATATTTCATGATTTGCTTTTCTGTACTTTGCAAGGCTCTTGTAAATTTATTTTTTAAGAGATGTCATGAATGTTATTTTAATATCTATACAAATAATATATGCTGTTTAAAAGCTAAGCTGTTTTAAAGTGCTATTTTCTGCTACTTAAAAATTGATACATCAGAGGGTCTAGCTAAAACACTATCTTCTTTTGCATTTTCTACAGATAACAACATCTCATTTTGTCTAGTCTCACAATTCTATGCATAATTTTGCCTAAAATGCATAGTAGTTCCATTAAGGAAAGATGCTAGCCTTCACTTAATGAGGATGGGAGCTAATCATTCAGTTTCTGTCTGAAATGGAGATTCACCTGGGCTCCACCTCAACGTCTTTTGTGCTGAGTGGGCATGTGATTACCTCACATTGCACCCTCCAACTTTACCTGACATATTACATGTTTTATTTTATTCTTTTCAAAACTACACTAAAGGGCCTGGCGGGATGGCTCAGTGGTCTAAAGCGCCTGCTTGGGGAAGCTTGGGCGGCTTCAGGGACCGCGGTTCGATCCCCAGCACCACATGCTGCGCCAGCCCTGCCCTCGGGGTGGGCTGAGGCGGCCATAAAAATGAGTGAATAAACAAAGGTTCTGAAACAAGAATAAAAATAATAAATAAAATAAAAAATTCTTTTAAAAAACTACACTAAATTTAACATAGTTATTGAAAATTGAGGTTGAGAATTTGTATATCATGGCACACATGAGAAGTACTTCCTAGAAAACAGACATTCCACTTAAGTATGAACTAGGCAAGCAGTTGTCTGTGACACTTTCTAGGGAGAAGACATTTAGAGAGCCTGAAATCTTATAGGAGCAACCAGGAGTCTTGCCAAACCTCATAGGAATCACAAAGAATTAATTTGTTTACAACACAGAATTGGTGGTGTCTCCATGATTATGACCCATCTTGTCTCCCACACATACATCTCAAGGGAACTTGTGAAAAACATTTAAACACAGATCTCCCCAGATAGGTATGATTCACTAGAGAGTAAAATACACAGATGAGTGAAATGTCTCCTGGATACTCCAGACTTCTGTCATCCCTGATGGGATTTTTTCACCTTTCCACTGACACTAAAATTACAATCCCATAGAGAGGTGAGTTGTGAGTATTTTCTTTATAACAAGACTGCACCTTTGCTACACTGAAACCCTCCACACAACCCAGTAAGTAAGTATCTCTGTATTTGAAGGATGTGAGTTAGTTTGTTGGGGGAGGTACTAGGCAGGTTTTGGAAGGGGGTGAATGAGATCTGAGTGAGCTGCTAGGTGGCCTCACTTGAGCTGTTTGCCTCCAGGACTCATAGGGCTTGAGGGATGCTCCACAACACTGAAATGTGTTGTTTTCTTCTTAGGATATTTACTGCTGCAGTGACTCATTAAGTATTGGACTTTTGCTATATTAAATAATTATTTTAAGCATGCACTGTTTTCTGTGAATTAAGTGACTTTGACTCACTCCTTATATTAATTCTCCAGGAATTTATTATCCTGGTATGTGAGACCAAGACTTTTAAATTTGTATTTACTCCCCTTATAAAAGAGGAACTTTACCAATGATTTTCATTAAACACTGTCGGTTTGATGAGAATGGTTTTTGTGCCTCTTCATATTTCTTTCAAAATCTTCATTTTAGTGCCTTTTCTAACTTCATTGATAATAGATACTTCAGAACACACTGCATGAGTGAAAAAAATAAGAATACAGTAATAGCTGATCTGATATTTATATGCAGGTATAAGATTTCTTAACTGATTACTGATTCTTTGAGTATTTATTGTCAGCAAAGAAATTTGAGATACATTCCTTTTTGTAATAAATGAAAAGGTTATTATAATAAAGGATGTTGAAATTGGTCAAGGTTAAGTAAAAAACTCAGCATTACTGTACAATGTGTTTCATATTGGTGACAAAGTGTCTTGATAATTTCTCTATTTCTATACTTTAGAATTACATTTACCTTCTTTTGATTTTTCTTAAAGGGCAGTGAATATCTGGTGTAAATACACCTCAATGAACATGCAGCTTGTTGTACAACTTTGCAAAGGAAATAGATAAATTTTCATTGTTATTTGGGAAGTAAGTGTCCACTACTGATATACTTCCTAGTTCTCAAAGTTTTGTCTACTCCAGGAAGTAGTAAATTTCACAAATGTTGTGGATTCAGGTTCCACCACCTATTTTGTAGTGACTTTGTCTTTAAGTTAGGTGCCAGTTGTTTCTCTCTTATTCTCCCATAATAATCCAGCTCCATGTAAACAGTGAGGTTGCTCACTAATATATCCATGGAACTACTGGATGCCATAACCCTAGTGATGGCCACTCGTTGGCCCAGTTTCTTTTACTTCCCTATACATAAGGGCAACATTAGGGAGAAGGTGAATGATGTGAAGTTGGAGAATATAAGGGTTGTCTTTCTTGAATCTGAAGTAACACATTAGGTGCTGAATATAAATCATGAAGAAAATGCTGATTATGCTCACATTGCAGAAGAGAAAGAAAAAGAGTCCTCTCTGCCTTATTTTTTCTGCCCTGTAATTCATTCATCCTCAAGGCCTGAGGGCACCAAACTTAATTTTCTACAGAAGCTTCTTCTGATTTTTTTCTGCCACGGGCTGGTGTTCCTGAACCTGAGTTTTCTTTCCCAGCTGTGTCCATTCTTATAACTTCTCCCACAGGATTCCCAATGGTCATGAAAATTGTAAAAATAACCCCATGATTCATGAGCGCCATTCTGGTAAGAAAAAGTGTATAAGTTTCTCTTTGTCATAGTTTTTTTTTTTTTTTCTATTTAGACTTAGCTTTTTCTATGCTCCCCAGGGTCCCTTCCTTCTTTCCCAATGAAGTACTGAATAGGAGGTACATCTGGCCTTGTGTTCTGTGTTACTTTCCTTTCATGTATTCATTTATGTGTGAATCTCCATCAGCAGATTGTTTCTCCCTGTGAGTTAAATTACAATTTCTTACCTGGGACTTTAAATCAGCCAGAAGACTTCTCAGCTTCATCACCTACAAGAGCTGCACTGCAGGAATATCTCATAGATCATTCTCATGATACATAGACACCCTCTCTTGTCCCCTAATCTTCTAAACTGTGCTATCATAGGCAGAATGCATGGGGTGGAACATGTATGAAATGAGACATGCTACAGGATGAGTTCAACATTGATTTCGTGAAATGTATTTATTATTTAAAATATATTCTTCATCTTTGCATCATCTTTTGGCTGATAAATTGTTATTTCCTTGGTCCTAGTTGTTTTTAGATTTTTACTTACCTTTTCACTTGTTGCAATAGTGTCTTCAAAGTCTGAAAGTGTATTTTCATTTTCATTCAAATCGTTTTGCCAACTTTTAATGAAGCTTTTAATTTCTTGCTTATCTCTTTATTTCACATGTCATATTTCTTTCCTATATTATTCATAAAATGTTTCCATCATTTTTCTCTTCTTTTTTCATCAGTGTCTGTTTTAGCAATGCTTAATAATTCTTTCATTATACTTATCTTTTGTTTTTTCACCTGTGAGATTATTTCTTCTCTAACTTCATCTGAAGCCTTCTGCCATTGCTTCTTTACTTCAGATGCTATTATTTCCGAAATTTCGTATGTAATTTCCAATTTCTTCTCTGCTGATATCTCCTAGGTTTGATCTAAATGGGCTCAAGGCCTGAGATTGCATTTGTTCCTTGTTTTGACATTTTCTGTTTCAGAGAGAACTATTTATTTTGTTTTCTATAATTTTTTTTTTTGTGGAACTTTGGTAGTGGGTAGCTGCATCACTGCAATAAGAACTTCTTTGTGAAGTGTCTGTTCTTTAAGTATCTCTCCTGTGTCAGAGATTCTTGTTTTGTTTCTGACCAAAGATTTTTCTTCTTCCCATTAATTAGTTACCAGGGGAAAACATGTGGATAAGGCAGATATGGTGACCTATTTATTTACACTAACGAAATTAGCAATACTAATAACAGTAATGACTTATTTATAGTAATACAATTAAAATACTAATAACAGTGAAATTTAGAAATTAGTAAACTTTTATATCTATTGGTTTTTGTATTTGAGATCATAAGAGTGAAGATTATAGCTACATAAGAAAGGAGAACATGAATTGGGAATCTGCATTTAAATTAGATCCCTTGAATTCTGATTGCATTAAATTAGATCCCCCTCCCCTTGATGGACCTCTATAGTCTTCCAGGCAAACTGGTTCAGCTAAGTTACCTCCTGCCACTTCCATGCCTTGAGGATTGTCGTCTTAGGTATAGGTCTCAAGCTGGACACTGTTGGCCCAGCTGTACAACTCATTTCTCTGGCTCTAGTTCTACTGAACTTGGACTTGAATGGGAGGGCCTGAATCTGGTCTGGATGCAGCGCTCAACAGCTCCTTCCAGCTGTGTGCCCCGCTGAACTTAACTGGGTATGGCTGATCCCTGCTGGCTGGCTGCATTCCAAGGGAAAAAAATTAATACAGTATTCACTATATATTTTCTTTATGTCACATAAACAAATCAAGTACAAATGTATTTAAAGTATGTTTTATTTCTTTCTTAAATGTTGTTATTCTTGTATTAATGTTATTTCATAAAAGTTTTTCATTTTAAGTTTCATAACTTACTTAGGGGAGAACACATCTGGGTGCCCTTTCTGGACAGAAGCTATCTTTCCACCAGTAAATATATTCTGCTCATAAAAACAAAACAAAATGCAAGTTTAATAGCTTACTTAAATAGAATCAGGGAATAAATATTCCAAATTTGTAACTGAATGAAAGAACAGGACCATTTATGGTACTGTTTTTCATGTGATACACAGCAGTAACATTGGAGCCCAGGAAGGAGACTTAAAATACAACTATGACTCAGGAGTGCTGACAGTTGAGAGCCAAGGGCATCAAGTAAAAGTGAGTTGTGAAATGGGAAAAGGACTCATCATGAGAAATACTTATGTTTGGATGAAGCTGTTGGGTAGATTGCGGTTGATGAGGTAGGTAAAATTTATAATAAAGAATTATACATGCCTTCCCCACAGATATCTACTACTTGCTTCTATCTCCATGAAGATGAACAAAGACAGCAAATCTTCAAGATTTCTTGACGTACAATACATGTTTTTCTTTGAAGTCAGCATTGGTGTCATAGGCAACATGATTCTTCTTCTCTTTCATGTCCTAAAATTCATTCTGGAGGAGAGACCCCGGCCTACGGATCTGACCATCGTTCACCTAGCCCTTATACACACAGTGATGCTTCTAACTGTGGGCTTCATAGCTATAGACATATTTGGATATCAGGACTTGGGAGATGATGTCACATGCAAATCTGTGATCTATTTATACAGATTTATGAGGGGCCTCTCTATATGTACCACCTGCCTGCTAAGTGTCTTCCAGGCCATCACCCTCAGCCCCAGAAGCTCCTGTTTGGCAAGGTTCAAACAGAAATCCCTTCATCAGAACTTGTGTTGTTTTCTGTTTTTATGGGGCCTCAATATGCTCACATCTGGCCACTTCCTAATCTCCACTGTTGCCACTCCCAATGTGACCTCACACAGCCTCATATTTGTCACTCAGTCCTGTTCCCTTTTACTCATTAATCCTGCTCTCAACTACATATGTATCTCACTGATGAGTTTCCAGCAATTTTGCTTCATAGGGCTCATGGCACTCTCAAGTGGGTACAAGGTGCTTCTCTTATGCAGACATGAAAGGCAATCCAAGCATCTTCACAGCACCAGCTTGTCACTTAAAGCATCTGCAGAAAAAAGGGCCACTGAGACTATTTTATTACTCATGAGTTTCTTTACTGTCTTATACATTTGTGATAGTGTTATTACGTCTGCTTCTGGAACGTTGTGGAATTTTGACCAAATCCGTCGTGATGTACAACTGATGATTGGCAATGGTTATGCCACTGTCAGTCCTTTGGTTCTCATCAGTACTGAAAGAAGAGTGATCACACTCATTAGATATATGTGGAGGAAAGATAAAAAGAATGTTTGTGAATTAAGTGGTGGATAATTTCTCTGGGAAGCAGCAATTGATTTAAATGCCTATGTAATCATTGAAATATATCTAATGATGTTTTGTCTCTTAAATATTTCTTGTGAAATATATTAGTAACAAAAACGTACTACACAATTTAACAGTATATGTCCCTCAGGAAATATGGACTTTGAATTCTAACCATATTTGTAGGAATTAGAAAATTTATTTGGTTTGGACAATCTAAAGATTGGGAACTACATCACTGTTTTATGATCAGTGGTGTCTATGTATGTTGCTATTTGAAGCTTTTCTTGGTCTTATTTATATACACAGTTTATTTTATTTTTCTTGCAACTCAAGAGCTCTATAAAATCATGTAGAAAAAAACAGTAAAACTGGATAAAACATTTCATGTATTTAACAAGATAGTAAATAGTATAATTTTTGTAACATGTTTAAGTTTCCACCAAATAAGTAGCTTGGCTTCAGAGAATTATAATTGTTGGATAAGTATGTTGTTGGAGAAAAATTTCTGGAAATGTATAAAGTCATCAACCTGGTCTTAATTTTCTAGATATAATTGAATATATTATTACATGGAAATTCAATGTCGTTCATTGTGTGAAAATCTGCTACTCTAAATTCAGGATAAATTGAGATGAAAATTCATTTAAATATCAGGGAGTGTTTCCCAAAATTATTCCCATTGCTTTTTTAAATAGACTGTATTTCTGGTTTTTATATTTTAAAGAGTACAAAATAGTATTAAAGCGGAAAAATACAAATAATACAGAATTTTACTTAATAAAGCAATATAAATTTCACTGTTTTTTGTAATACATAATGTTGTCTTCAAACAAGTTATTCATATTACCAGATATATGCATGTAAAATTGGAAGAAAAAAGCATATAGAAACTAGGAAAAAAACGTACAAACAAATGAAAAAGAGACAAAACAAGTAAGTATTATCTGCTCCATTTCATAGACCAGCAGAAATGCACAGTGCAGTTGGCAAAACCATCCTGCTTACATATATAAATATAACATTTTTCTCCAGCCCCTCTCCTGTCCTCCTCAACTCAGTAACTCTTCCCTTTTGCGTAAGTTCATTCTCTTTTCCCAGTATTTACTGTATCCTTCAGATTCCATTTTTTCTTTCAGGTACTCACACTAAGGAGAAAATGCAATGTTTTCACAGGCAAGTCTGATTTACTTCACTTAAGTGTATGGTCTCTAATTGCATGTATTTACCCAAAAAAAAAAGACTCAAGTTATCCTGTTTTATAGCTGAATAATACTCCATTGTGTAAAAATACCACATCTTCCTTATTCATTCTTCAGTTGTTGGGCATCCACATTTTCCAAGATTTAGCTACGACAAACTGTATACTATAAACATAAGTGTTCTTATATCACTGTGGTATGAAGTTTTCAGTTCTTCTGGAAAAATATATATTATTGAATATTTGTTCAATCCAGAGGAATAGCTGGCTTGAATGGGAACCCTAATCCTAACTTTTAAAGGAATGCTCACATTTATTTACACAGTGGCTGTACCAGTCTGCACTCCCACCAAGAGTGGAGAAGAGTTCCTTTCTGCCCACATCCACTCCAGCACGTGTTATTGGCTGACTTCTTGACGTTAGCCATTCCTTTTGGGATGAGATGGAATTTCAGTGTTGTTTTGATTTGCATTTCTCAAACAACAAATAATATTGAACATTTTTGCATGTATTTACTTGCCATTTGAATTTCTTCCTCTGAGAAGTGTATATTCATCTCAGATACTCATTTTTTGGACTGAGTCTTTGAATTCTGAGGTCTTGATTTTTTTAAAATCCTTTATATGTTCTAGATATAAGGCCTCTGTCAGAGGGATAGGTGACTGTAAATTTTTCCATTTGTGGGTTAACATTTTACTGTTAGAGATTTGCTTTGAAGTGCAGAAACTTTTCAAAAAAGTGAGATCTTAGTTGTTCAGTTGACTGTAATTTCCCCAGTTTGTGTGTTTACTTTATACTCTGTTAGACATTTACTTTGAAGTGCAGAAACATTTCAAACATATGAGACCCTACTTGTTGATTCTTTAAAGTATTTTCTGCACAGTTAGGTTTTTGTTGATGAATTGCCTACATACCCTTATGTTTTTTAATATCTGTACCTACATTCTCTTCCAGAACATCTAGTGTTTCTGCTTTAATATTTCAATCTCTGATCCATTTTGACTGTAGTTTTGTACATCATGATAGACATGAGTCTAGTTTCAGCCTTTAGCACTTGGAAAGCCAGGTTTTCCAGCACCACTTATTAAAGAGGTTATCTTTTTTTCCAGTGAACATGTTTGGTCCCTTTACAAAAGATATGGTGGCTAAGTGTGCTTAGAGCTCTGTGTTCATTTTCTGTCTATTCCATTGATCCTCAGGTTTGTCTCAAGGCCATTATCATGCAGATTTTATCACAGTAGCTATATAGTATAACCTCAGGTAAGATATTGTAATATCCCCTCTCCTGCCTTTGTTTCCTAGGATCAATTTTGATATTCTGGATATCTTTTGGTTCAAAATAAATTTGAGGAAAGCTTTCCTCTAGCTTTGTGAGGCATGCCAATGGTATTTTAATCAAGACTGCATTAAATCTTTATTGCAGTTTTGGAGGATGGCCATTTTCACAATGTTGGTTCTTCCTATTCAGGAGCATCGAATGTCTTTCAATTTTCTAAAATCCTCTTCAGTCTCTTAGAGTAATGTGATTTCTACTGCATAATTTTTTGTGTGTATCATACATTTGAAACTGTAATCAACTCAGAGTACTCAAATAAAATTTGAATAGATTAATATATACAAAGATATCAAGTAAGAAAATTTTTCCATAGTAGTAAAGAATTACTAAGAATAAAACACAACATAAAGACTGGAATGGCAAATATATGGCCAGAACTTCTAACAGTGTGGGGATAGGATATCACACGAAGATCTAGTATGCTGTGGACATGGACAGTGTCATGACACTTACTGGCAGCCAGGTGTCTTTTGTGGGACTAAACTACTGTTATTTACTTGATATCCACCCTGTACACCCAGACAGAATCATGACCTATATGGTGCAGGAAAAGTCCATTTGTAGAATATGCTGATGGAAATATTTTGCTGCTGTATACAAAAGAACAGCTAAAAGACTACTGGTGTATGCCTCTTTTATTCCTGTTTGTTTTCCTTATTTGGTGGGTTCTTTCCATTCTCCATGGAGTTGTGGTCATTTTGATCCCTCTCTAGAATATTGTTTGGTAAACTGTGTAGGCTTGACTTGGTCATCATGAAATTCTTTAGCTGTTTTTTGTCCTGAAAGCGTTTTACTTCATTATACTTGAAAGAGAGTTTTTCAGGATATATCAGTCTAGATTGGAATTTGTTTTCTTGCAAAACTTGTAATACATTGCTCCACGCTCTTCTTGACTTGGTGGTTTGTGAAGAGAAATCTGCTGTTATTCTGATGGGTTTTCCTTTAAATATTATGTTTGTTTTCTCTGCCTTTAGTACACTGTTCCTGTGCTGAATTTCTGGAATCTTGATTATTATATGTCTGTGTGTGGCATTAATTGGGTTGATGTTATTTGGAGTTTATATGCTTTGGTTACCTAAATATCAAATTGTTTCCCTATATTTCAGGAGGTTTCTGCTATTGCTTCTGCCCATATTATTTTTATATCATTTGTATTGACTCCTTCTTTCTCATTGATGCCTATTAGACTCTTGTTGCGCATCTTTGCATCATATTGCAGAATTTGAATTCTTTTTCCTGCATCCAAGTTCTTATTAAGAGATCTTTTCTTACCTTTTCACTAGTTGCAATGCTGTCTTTAAGTTCTTAAAGTCTATTTTCACTTTCATTGAAATGATTTTTCCAGGTTTAGACTGAAGTTTTAATTTCCTGTATAGAATTTTGAATCTCTGCATGTATTCTATTACTTTCCCATGTTGCTCATTCATGGATTCCATCATTTTTCTATTCCTCTATTATTTTATCAGTATCTTCTTCAGAAGCACTTAGTGCTTCTTTCATTATAGTTATCCTTTCTTTTTTTTAACTTCAGAGATTATTTCTGATCTGATTCCCTCTATAACTTTCTGCAGGTGTTTCTTTACTTAAGAGCTTTGGTAGAATTCTTACTTAGGCACCAGATCTCGCTCTACCAAGTTCAAACTTGTCCAAGTATGTGTGACTTGGGCCTGGCTGCTGTGCTCCACTTCTTCCTGCTGCGGCCCTTGGAGGTGAACCTGCTATGCCACTCTGGCAAGATGCTCTGCTCCTAAATCAGCGGGGTAGATCTTGTCTCTAGCCTCTCTGCAGTGAGTTCTGCCATGGTTTTCCACACTGAACCTGTCTGATAGATGATGTTCCACTCACATGCCCAAGGCAGTCCCACTCACACGCTAGTTCTGATTGCTACCTTGAGTTCCCACTTCTACATGCAAAGAATTATTTAGAACCAACATACTTAAAAAATCAAATTCTGTAGTGCTTGTGAGGCATTTAGAGACAGCCCTCCTAATTTATTTTAGTGGTTTGACAGGGAAACATCTAGAAATTTTCACTCCTATTTAGTTCAGCAGTATAATGTCAATGGAAATCAGATTCCATATTAAGTAGATCATTTTCTTATGTTTAGTATTTTTGAGACAGTGTCTTTCTGAAAGACAATAACAATTTCAGATTATTACTGAATTTACTTTGCAGCCCAAGCTGCTGTCATGCTCAGAACAATCCTTCTACTTCATCCTACTCAGTGCGACAATTACAGATTTGTGCCACTATGCTATTGAATTTCTTCATTAAGGAGAGGAATGAGTGCCTAGACAAATGATAAAGAGCACTTGTAAAGGAAGTCCATTAAACTGTATGAGGTTGTGGTTTACCTCTATGTTGTTTTATTTCCAATCTATCATAGTTATGATTCACATATCTGATTTGAGTGCACCACAGCAGGAGAAAAGCAAGGAAAAACCTACTTCACTAATTCTTTAGGTTCAATTCAGTGTGGCATAAGTGATTTTAGCATAAATGAATTCTTTTTAATTATTTATTTATTTTATTAGTACATTTTAAGCACATTAAGGTTGCATTCTCTTAGAGACCAGATACATGTGCAAAAGCAGCTTGATCTCTTTAATCACCCTACTTTAAAATTATTTAACATTTCATACTGTAGTATTACTAGAAGTCAGTGAAAACAATTAAATCTCCACCACTTAAGAGACCAGAAAAACCATATTACAAAAGAAGACAACAAATACTAAAGAAGTAACAGGGATATAATGCAAATTATAAAGTTGAAATGTAAATTTGAAATCATATGTTTTAAAAAATAGTAGATGAGTTCTAGTTATACTATGAGTGAAACTTGTGTTTAATGTTAATTTCAGGGAAAAAAAAAAAAAACTTTGGTAGAAATTTAGAAAAGAGAATTCCAGAGAACAAATAGGCAGAGAGGTTTCTCCAAGGTTGTGCATGTATCATTTCGACTGAGGAGTCAATATAAACAGAGACTGCCATGAGCCAGGTCTAAACTAGGTATGTTAAAACTAACACAAATTCAAGATTGAAAAGACCTAGCCAGAGCCAGCCCAGTAGGTAGGCCTGCCCTATGAGTGAGACCTCCCCAGGCCTTCCAGCAGCCAAGCCAACCCAGGAGCCAGGCCAGGCATGACTGGAGCAGCCTGACCAACCCATCGACCCACATGCAGCAGCCCTGACCTACCAACAGAACCGGTGCCAAAGGTCAGAGATGATTTCTATACAGAATGATACAGACAAGGAGAAAAATGCAATCTCGGGTCCTGAGCCTACACAGAACAAATACAGGAGATACTACCATACAAGGAAATGGGAATCATTCAGCTGAGATCTCTTAATTAGTAGCATCTGAAGTAAACAAACAAATGCAGAAACATATAGAGGAACTTTGGAGATAAGCTCTAAAGATATAGCTAGATAGACAGACAGACAGACATAGATATAGATACATAGATATATATCTATATATGTCTATATATATCTTTCAATTACTAGAGTCTGAAAAAAAACAGCTACAGAAAAGTACAGAGGAGGGCCGGGCGTGGTGGCACATGCCTGTAATCCCAGCACTCAGGAGGCTGAGGCAGGAGGATCGATGTGAGTTTGAGACCAGCCTGGGCTACAAAACTGAGCTCAAGACCAGCCTGAACTGTATAGTGAGACCCTGTCTCACAAAGACAAAAAAAAAAAAAAAAAAAAAAAAAAAAAGTACAAAGGAAATCAGATCAGAAATGATCTCTGAAGTAAAAACAGATATCTCTAAAGTAGTAGATTTGAAGTAAAAGAACAATTGCAGAAAGGTAGAGACAAAATGAGAGGAGAAGCAACTTCTGAAGTAGAAAAAGAAAGGATAACTATAATGAAAGACTTCATAAATACATCTAAAGAAAACACTGATAAAAATTTATACAAGATTAGAAAAATAAAGGAATCCTTAAATGAGCAATATAGGAAAGAAATAGATTGCTTGAAACAGTTTCAGAAAAATATACAGGAAAATAAATCTCAACCACAAGCTGGCAGCACCGTATGAATGAAAGTGAAGACAGAGTTTCAGATCTTGAAGCAAATACAAAGTTAGTGAAAAGGTAATAAAAGATCTCATAAAAACAACCAGGGTGGGGCCCGGCAGGATGGCTCAGTGGTCTAAAGCGCCTGCTTGGGAAAGCTTGGGCAGCTTCAGGGACCGCGGTTCGATCCCTGGCACCACATGCTGCGCCAGCCCTGCCCTTGGGGTGGGCTGAGCCGGCCATAAAAATGAGTGAATAAACAAACAAAAATTCTGAAACAAGAAAAAACTAAATAAATAAAATAAAAAATTTAAAAAAAAAAAAAAAACAGAGTGCAGGAAAAAAAAATTCAATAACTGTGAAATGAAGCAAAAATGAACAACATGAGATTAATAGGTATCAATGAGAAAGAAGGAGTCAATACAAATGATATAACAAGAATATGGGAAGAAGTAATAGAAAATTTCCCAAATATGAGAAAACAATTGGACATTCACATAACTGAAGCATACAGAATGCCAAATAACATCAACCCAACTAAAAAACACCCAGATGTACAATAGTCAAAGCCCCAGAAATCCAGCAGAAAAATAATATAGTAAAAGCCACTAGGAAAAAAAAAACAAATCACATTTAAAGGAAAGCTCATCAGAATAACAGCAGATTTCTCTTCACAAGCCATGAAGTCAAGAAAAGCATGGACAGAGTGCTTCAAACCCTCCATGAAAACAAATTCAAGTCAAGTCTGCTATACCCCCCAAAACTCTCTTTGAAGTATGAAGGAGAAGTGAAATACTTCCATGACAAGGAATAACTAAAGAATTTCATGATGTCCAAGACAACCCTGCACAAACTACTGAAACATATTTTAGAAGAAGGCCAAAATGACCTGATATCTACAAATGAGACCAGAAAGAACACACCAAATAGGGCAACCAATTAAACAGGAGAAAAGGGATTGAATAGGACTAAGTAAAAGACATGTCAATCATAAGTCAATACATATCAATTATAACCATCAATGTAAATGGACTGAATTCTCCGAACAGTGGATAAAGAAGCAAAATCCAATCTTCTGTATGCAGGAAACACACTTAACCCATAAAGAAACTCATAGGCTAAAAGTTAAAGGTTAGAAAACAATATTACACGCCTCAGCACCTGAGGAAAAGAAAAACAACAGGAGATAGGAATCCTGTTTGAAGACAGACTAAATTTCAAACCAAGACTGATTAAATGTAAAAAAAAAAAAGATTATTAAATACTGGTTAAGGGAAAAATCTAACATGAAGAAGTGATACTCATAAATATTTATGCACTCAACACAGGAGCACTAAGTTATATAAGACAAATCTTAATGGATAGAAAAATATAATATCCAGTACCACAGTCTTAACAGGAGACCTTAGTAACCCTTTATGCCAAAAAGATAGGTCAAGCAGACAAAAATTAGCAAAGAAGTAGCAGAACTGAACCAGATCTTGGAATAAGTGGATATATAAATAGAGTTTTCCACCAAATCATTTCTGAATATACATTTTTTCAGCTGCAAATGGGGCATTCCCTAAAATTGACTACATACTTGTGTATAGGTCATGCTTAAGAATATGTAAGAAGGGGCCCAGCGGGATGGCTCAGTGGCCTAAAGCGCCTGCTTGGGAAAGCTTGGGCGGCTTCAAGGACCGTGGTTCGATCCCCGGCACCACATGCTGCACCAGCCCTGCCCTCGGGGCGGGCGGAGCCAGCCAGAAAAATAAATAAATAAACAAACAAAAGTTCTGAAAAAAATATATATATAAAAGAATATGTAAGAAAACAGAAGTTCTACCATGTATATTACCCGACCACAATGCAATGAAACTTGAAATAAATGAAAAAAGAAACCACAAGATCCCCAAAAATACAAGGAAATTCAACAACACCCTCCTCAGAAACTAGTGAGTAACAGATGAAATTAAACAATATTTAAAATTCAAACACAAAGTACCAGAATTTATGGGATGCATTTAAAGCAGCTTGGAGGGGGGAGGAATTTATAGCTCTGAGCTGACACATTAAGAAAATGGAATAGGGACAAATAAATACTCTCATGCAGCACCTAAACCAAGTAGAAAAGGAAGATCAAATGAAGCACAAAGCCTAAAGATGGGAGGAAATTATAAAGATCAGAGCAGAAATTAACATAATTGAGAGGAAAAAATAAAACAAAAAAATTAATGAATCAAAAAGCTGGTTCTTTGAAAGAACAAATGAAATTGGTAATACCCTAGCTAACCATATCAAAAAGAGGAAAGAAAGGACTCAAATTCAAGAAATAAAGAATGAAAAGGGTGAAATTACTACAGACCCAGCAGAGATTCAAATGATCATAAATAGCTACTTTGAGAATCTTTACTCTATCAGAATTGAAGACACAGATAAAATGGACAGATTCCTACAAAAGTACAAGCTACCAAAACTAAATCAAGAAGATATAAGAACTTTCAATAACCCAATAACAGCCAATGAAATACGAAATGTAATAAAAAGCCTACCAACAAAGAAAAGTCCAGGTCCTAATGGATTCACCACTGAATTCTACAAGAAATTTACAGAAGACATAATCCCAATACTCCTCAAACTCTTCAATGAAATTGAAAAGGAAATGATACTCTCAAAATGATTCCTAGAGGGAAATGTTACTCTCGTAACAATACCATAGAGAGATGACACTAAAAGAGAGAATTATAAGCCAATTATTCTCATGAACATAGATTGAAAAATCCTCAATAAAATTCTCACCAATAGAATACAGCAAATCAAGAAAAAGGTTATACACTATGACCTCAACAGAGCAAAAACCATATGATTATCACAATTGATGAAGAAAAGACTTTTGACGAAGTCCAACACGCATTCATGTTCAAAGTCCTACAGAAAATTGGAATATAGGTTCTCTAACTCAATCTGAAAAAAGCTACCTATGATATTCCAAGACCTAACCTGATTCTAAATGGGGAAAAGTTTAAAACTTTTACTGTGAGATCTTGTACAAGACAGAGATATCCCCTATTGCCACTCCTATTCAATATAGTTCTGGAATTATTAGCTACAACCATTAGACAAGAGAGAAATAAAAGGAATAAGAATACGTAAAGAACAAGTTAAACTATCATTATTGCCAGATGACATGATAATCTACTTGGAAGACCCAAAAACTCCACCAGGAAACTACTAGAATTAATATGCAAATTAGTAGCATACCAGGATACAAATTCAACACACAGAAGGTAATAGTGTTCATCTATACACATAACAAACACACTGAGAGCAAAATTACAGAAACAATACTTTTACAATAGCACTGAAAAAAAAATGAAATACTTAGGAATTAACCTAACTAAAGAAGTAAATGACCTATTCAATGAAAACTGCAGTACTCTGAAAAAAAATAAAAGAGATACTAGAGGATTTCAGAAAATGAAAAGATATTCCCTGCTCCTAGATAGGAAGAACCAACATTGTTAAAATGGCCATACTTCCTAAATTGTTATACAGATTTAATGGAATCCCTATCAAAATACCATCAACATACATCACAGCCCTGGAGAAATGACTCCTAAAATTTATTTGGAACCAGAAAAGACCTAAAATTGTAAAGAAAATCTTGGGCAACAAAGATAAGGCAGGAGGCATTCCAATTCCTGACATAAAGTTATACTGCAGAGCTACCATGATAAAATCAGAATGGTATTGGCAAAAAAAAAAAAAAAAAAAAAAATAGATCCAAGGATCAACGGAATAGATTAGAACATGCAGAAACAAATACAAACACACTCAGCCACCATATTTTCAACAAAGATGTCAGACATTTACTGGAAGAAAGATAGCCTCTTTAACAAACGGTGCTAGAAAAACTGGATCTCTACATGCTGAAAACTAAAACTTGATCCAAGTCTATCACCATGCACTAAACTAAAATCAAAATGGATTAAAGATCTAAATACTAAAAGAGAAATACTAAATCTCCTATAGAACAAAGTCGGAGGAAATCTTGAAGACATTGGGGTAGGCAAGAGTTTATGACAAAAAATCAAAATGCACGTTTAACACTGGAAATAACCAACAACTTGGATGTCTTCTTTCTGAGAAGCTCTTTCACATCAAAAGAAATTATCGGGCTGGGGAGATAGCTCCGAGGCACAAGTGCCTGCTGGGCAAGTGCAAGGTCATGAGTTCGAACCCTGGTCCCACAAAAAAAAAAAAAAAAAAAAAAAAAAAAAAAAAAAAAAAAAAAAAAAAAAAAAAAAAAAAAAAAAAAGAAATTATCAACAGAGTGATAAGATAATGCTCAAAATTGGAAAAGATTTTAACTAATAACTATTCAAACACAGGCTTTCTACATAGAATTTATAAAGTGCTAAAAACCATTAGGATTCCAAAATTCAAAGACACAATCCAGAAATGGGCATCTGAGATGAGCACACACTTCCCAGAGACAGAAATTCAGCAAGCCTATAAATACATGAAGAAATGCTCCACATCGCTAGCCATTCGTGAAATGCAAATTAAAACACACTGAGATACAACCCCACCCCAGAAAGAATGGCTACCATAAAGAAATTAACCAGCAACAAATGTTGGAGAGGATGTGGGGAAAGAGGAACCCTTCTCCACTGCTGGTGGGAATGCAGATTGGTGCGACCATTATGGAAAGCAGTGTGGAGGATCCTTAAAAAACTAAAACTGGAAATCCCATTCAATCCAGCTATCCTCCTACTGGGAATTTTTGCAGAAGAACTCAAAACATCATACCATAGCAATATCTGTGCACCTATGTTTATAGCAGCCCAATTTGTAATAGCCAAATCTTGGAAACAACCAAAATGCCCATCATATGAAGAATGGTTGAAAACGATGTGGTATCTTTGAGCAATGTAATTTTTCTAAGCTATAAAGAATGATAAACTGTAAGACTTCATATACAAATGGATGCATATTGAACATATACTCATAAGTGAAATAAAGCAGACCTACATGTGTAAATATCATATAGTCTCCCTGGTGTAAGAACTCTAAAGAAATAAAAATTGAAGGTCACAGCGCAGCTGAATGTGTTATGGATTAAACAACAAAGTGATTGAAAGCAGAAAAGAGAGGAAACATAGCAGAAGCAAAACCATACACTTATGTACACAGGATGAATCAGATATTGGTCCTAGGAACCTTCAAAAGGTTTATCGCATTGATCATAGCACCATACAACACTAAAACTATGCTTGGAATGGCTGTCATTCTCATCTTTTAGATGTGTACTGCTTCCAGTGTAAACTCAGTTACTGTTATACTCTCTCTCAAGTAAATGGTTGGTTAACAAAAAAACAAGAAAGAGTATTAAGAGTAAGAGACTGGGCAAAATTCGATAGGCTAGACAGGCTGCAATTTTGTACATCCTAGGATTTCTAAATGTCTAAGTAAAAATGTGTAACTGATTTTATCACATTCTATAGAGAGTTATTAGAATATCAATGATTGATGGAAAATACTAATTTCAAGCTAAGTCAAAGATGTTTGATATTCAGAAAGTCAGTGATATTAAGCTCAATTACCTGTGTTGTAGAGTAATAGTATCACGAAGCTTTTCTGCTGGAGGATTGAGAATGTAAGTTAACAGACCAAAAGTTGGAGAAAAAGAAGGGCTATGAGGATAGCCAATGTTCTGGCTCTAACCCTCAATGTCAGTAGGGACTCAGGACATAAGAGAACCTGTGCTTTAATATCCTATAACTCAGCGGTGTTCCCAATTTTCTAGTTAAGGAGATTATGGGACCTCAGAGGAAAGGGATAAATGAACTATAGTGTGTCTAAGGAGAGTCACCCAGAGAAAAAATATTCTCTCAGGCTTTCACAGAAAGCAAACTGGTCAAGCAATGGCCATGACTCATCTCAAAGGCTGACACTCACAACAGTTCTACAAAGTACTGTGCATGGTTCCGAAGTTAATCCTGAGGGGATTTGACCTTGGAAGATACAAAAAATGAATGTCTTCTTACACAGGTCTTGCTTTAACTTGCCCTTGATCACCCAGCGGAAAAGCTTAATTACAAGGCATAAAACGCAGAACTAGATTGGTATGATGAGCTGCAAGAGGCTTAAATCAACAACCTCCAACATTGCCAGCTTCACCGGTAACCCACTGCAATTATGGAACATTGGACTATGTATATATCTACTTCCTCTCAGTTCAAAGAGAAGAAAATTTTTTCTTTTTTTCTTTCCTTACCAATATTGATTAGAAAATGTATAATGTCCACACTCTGTACTCTGTTTTACCATTATGAGGATAATATGCAATGTGTTAATTATTGTGAATGTACTGCTAATGTGTTGTGAAACTATCATATTGATATTTCTTATTAGAAGTAATAAAAAAGAGCTATTTGACATCTTAGTGACTTCATACAGTCTGAAAAATGCACTGAACTCTATTCACCTACAGGATATACTCAATAAGTACTATTAATTAATGACAATGAAGATCCTGTAGTTTTGAACTCTGATGAAATGTCTTTCTTGAGTGGCGAAATTTTGCCATATTATACATGTATATTGTTGATCCAGTCATAGGGCAGAGATGATTTTAAAATAGCAAAGCCCAGCTGGCACTTTCTCTCCAGGAAATTATACTGCAGGATATACAGACCCACATTCATGTCAACTGTATTTTAATGTAGCCTGTCCACTTAGAGAATTAGCAAGATGATCCCAGAGCCCTTTACTCTATCAAGACTGGAGTGCCACCAGGAGGTCAGCTTTGGTTCTCTCACTATTTCCGAGAATGCTGTACTGATTACAAGAATATTTGAGTATTCACATTTACCTTGTATTTTACTTACATTAAAGCCTGCAAAGAGGAGGAGGAGGAGGAGGAGGAGGAGGAGGAGGAGGAGGAGGAGGAGGAGGAGGAGAAGAAGAAGAAGAAGAAGAAGAAGAAGAAGAAGAAGAAGAAGAAGAAGAAGAAGAAGAAGAAGAAGAAGAAGAAGAAGAAGAAGAAGAGAAGGAGGAGGAGGAGGAGGAGGAGGAGGAAGAGGAGGAGGAGGAGGAAGAGGAAGAGGAAGAAGAAGAAGAAAAGAAGGAACGAAGGAAGGAAGGAAGGAAGGAAGAAAGAAAGAAAGAAAGAAAGAAAGAAAGAAAGAAAGAAAGAAAGAAAGAAAGAAAGAAAATTTTGGTAGTACCAGGAATCAAACTCAGGCCCTTACATTTTCTGCATCCTCAGCCGCTATCAATCTTTTTTTAGAAGGGAGACTTAAATACAAAATGCATTTGGAAGAATTTGGAAAATTAAGGTTTATTGAAATTGTTAGTTTAATTATTTGATCAATCTTACATACCTATATCTATTAATCTGAGCAGATTTGATGACGAAAACATGTAATGCACCCACTGATTTTTTGTGGGGTTTTTCGTTTTGTTTTGCTTAGGTTTGCTTTGCTTTTTTTTGTTTTGTTTTGTTTGGTTTTTGTTTTTTTGTTTTTTTACAGGACCGGTGTTTGAACTCATGACCTTGCACTTGCCAAGCAGGCAATTGTGCAACGGAGTTATCTGCCCGGCCCTAAATGCCATTGCATTTTGTTTTTTGGTGGTACCGGGGTTCAAACCCATAAGCTTGCACTTGCCAGGCAGACACTTGTGCCAGAGTTATCTCCCCAGCCCCAGTGCAACCATTGTTAAATTGTTGTTCTTGTTTTGAAATTCTGTACTATATGTATTCTTGCTTGTTACACTTTATTTTTGTTTCTGCTATTTAAAAAAATAAATCAATAAATGGAGAAAAATTAAACTCAGCCATCTGTGCCTAATAATGTAATTTATTCTAAAACAGAAACAGTCTACTGAACATAGAAATAAGACTAAAAACAGAGTATAATACAAGAAGTTGAGATGTGATTCCCATTATTCACTGTACAAGAAACAGAAATTTGGGCCAACTCTAAATAATCAAGATAGTCAACAGATGCCAGTTGAGAATATTCCTAAAACTGAAAGTATCTTAAGTTATTTCATGAAGTAGGGCCAAAATATGTGGTAAACCTTTTGAATTAAAAAAAAAAAAAAAACATTCACAATATAAGAAGGATGACATCAAGTCCAACGCGTGTGGTGATACCCTATGGACTCCATACTAAATACATAAAAAACAAATAAAAATGCCGGGCGTAGTGGCACACACCTGTAATCCCAGCACTTGAGAGGCTGAGGCAGGAGGATCGGTGCTAGTTCGAGGTCAACCTCAGCTACAAAAGTGAGCTCAAGGCCAGCCTGAACTGCATAGCAAGACCCTGTCTCAAAAAGACAAATTAATTACTTAATTAATTAATTAAAATAAAAATTGAAGCATTTTGGAACTTATGAAGAGATATTCATTAGTTTTTGCACAAAAACTACAACACTAGTGGTACTTTGTCTCAAGACAGACTGCTATTACTTAAAAAGACATACAGATATGTCTGAGATTTTTCTGCTAAAATTAGTAATAGAATAAAGGAACTCATACATTTGTCTGGTCTACTAATCAGTTTTACTAATTCTATAATCTTTTAAATTTATTAAAATGAACAATGGTTCACATTTACCTGTACTAATAAAGGATAAAATATTCAGTGTTTGATAGACTTGAGCATCAACATAAAGACACAAGAAAATTGAAAGAATTTTGTTCTAAATTTTTCTCTCAAATATATAACATAGCTTAGATAATTGTACTGCTGATTTCTCTAACATATTTAAAGGAATATTTAATGTTTAAATTTTTGCTTCTTCTGTTTTACATCATATATATATATATATATATATATATATATGTATATATGTATATATATATATATTCTCTTTTCAGTCCTATTAATATCTTTGCTTAATTTTATGATGCCAACATAGTGAACAATCTTAAGTTTTATGCTACATAATTATATTCAAAATGTTATGCACTTTTGCTTATAATTACAAGGTAATTATAAAGGTTTAATACCAAACTAATAACAAACACTATTTTATTAAAAAGGTCTTGTATTTCAAAGAAAAATCTTCCCAGATCCTATGCCCAGCTGGTGTGTAAGTAGGAACTTTTCCCTGTGCTTCATGACACAAAATTCCCAAATCAGAACACAAGTGTGTGTGTGAGGAAATATTGCCTGTGCACTGTGACCAGAATATCTCTGGCATATCCCAGGACTTCCATGTGTGTAGGAACTTTTACCTGTACTCCCTGAACAGAAACTGCCCATCCAGACCCCAGAATGGGCACCTCGTATGAAACTCTGCAGCAAAATTCCCTGCAGAGAGGATGGGGGTCAGATACCTCAGCTCATACAGGAACTGAACATCTGTCCAGAAAAGCACAGCAGATTAACTTCCATGTGCCACAACAGGAAAAAGCTGAGCACAGCAGCCAGATCAGGGAGGAACATGTGGACAAGGTCAAACTTAGTAGATAAGGACCCGAATTATAGTCGCTGTTAATGGCATAAATGTACCAAAGCTCTACACTGAGGGTCAGAAGACAATGCTACACAAATGACAAAGAGAAGCAGTAAGATGCAATCTCAGGCCCTGATCCCACCCAGAACAAATGCAGGAGACATAGCACAGAAAAATATCTGAATCACAGAGCTGAAATATCTAAATTAACAACATTTTAAGTGAAGAAACAAATTCAGGATGGTATAGAGGAAAACAGATTACAAATAACCTCTCAAATAAAAAAAAGAAATATCTGAAAAGTGTCTGAAGTAAAAAGAAAAAAAAAGCTACAGAAAAGTATAGAGGAAATCAGATCAGAAATAATCTCAGGCTCACTTCGAGAGAGACAAGTCTCTGTGAGTCCTCTGAGCTACCTTCATCAGGGGTTCTCATCGTTTCTTTCGGCACCGACACCAGAACAACACAACAAGTGGCGCGCAACGTGGGGCACGGAAGACGACCAGGGCCTATGCCCCCTCCATTGTGAAGTGCAACCCAGGTGGCTCCTCGACAGGCATCTCCCACAAAGTTCTGGACAGCCATATCTGCAGAAAGAGAGAAATCACCGCTTGTCATTCTGTGTATGAAGCAGACCTGAGGACCAGAGTAGGGAAACTGAGATTCAGAGCAGACTGCAGAGTTGCCCAAGAGTACACAACAAGGAACAGTGTCAGGACTTGAGTTTGAGAACTGGCTTGGTCATTCTGGCTGTCAGTTACTCAGTCCCCACCCAATGATGCACGTTCAGGGCTGAGAGCCTAAGATGACACTCCTCCCCTCCCTTCTCCCTCACCACTGCCTCAGACCTTCACCTTCCCAAGCAAGGCCTGCTTCCCGGGCAGTTCAAGTTTGAGCTCTTCTGCGTGTCTGATCCACAGAGACCAAGACCTCCACTGAAATCACGTTTCTTTAAAAAGAGCGGCTGCTTGGGTCAAGATTTTCCAGATAGGGGCTCACCCACTGCTCTTGAACAACCAGCCACTGAGGCCAGATAATGTGGCCTCTCTCCAAAGACTGGGAAGGCATGGAGGGTACAAACCAGAAACGAAGGTGGGAAACCCCAAGGTAGGTCCTATATAGATATGTGATTTGTTTTTCTTGTTTTCTGATACTTGAAATCAAACTCCAGATCTTGTACTTGCCAGAGAGGTGCTTGAGTTGCTGAGCTATATCCGCAGCCTCTTGATATGAATGAGCCTAAGATCAATTATCTTTGAACAAAGGATATATCACCTTGATAGTTCCATTGGCGATAGCTTGGTTAATGGCCACAGCAATGGCCACTCGGCCCTTCTGGTCTGAGTACAGGATCCTTGCCTGAGAGCCTACAACCTGCAGAGGGAAGGATGAGAAAGCCTCTCAGCCAAAAGAAGCAGACATACCAGGACCAGGGCGACTGTGGGTGACTCTTGGGCCATATCACATTAACTACCAGCAGCCTGAGGGCTCCTCCAGGAATGC
>PVJA010010338.1:0-57732 GCA_004027025.1 Myocastor coypus
TTTTTTTTGGTATCTTTTTTGTATCTACAAGGTTTCTTTAGACCATTTATAACTGCATTTTTAATTTTAATAAATTAAAACCCCACATTCTCTTCCAGCCACCCAACTCTCAGCTTTCCTGAACAAAATTCCTTACAAGATTGACATACATTCATGATTTGTATTTCTCCCTCCTTCTCTAAGCCATTAGGGTCCTTAAAAATCTCTACAGAAACTCTTCTTGACTCCGAAGCAGAGGCTGCTTATAATATGCCTAAATATAATGATCAGTTTCCATATTCATGTCTTCTCTGCAATATAAACTGTTCATTACTTCTTTCTTCAAATAAATTCTTTATTAGACCTTTGTGATATTTTCTTGGTTGCTCTTCTATTTTACTGTCTACTTGTTCTCAACTTTTTTGTTGACTTCTCATCCCCATGATTTCTAAAGGGCAGAATGCCTCAGCTTGATCTTGTATGTGCTGCTTCCACAGTAACCTCACATTGTTTTATGACTTTAAAAACCATCTATCTGCTGACAATCTTCAAATTAAGATCTCCATTGCCAACCTCCCCAAACTATAGCCACTGTTGATTCATCATCTTCCCTTGGATCTCAAGTTTAAGGTGCCCTGAACTGTTTGCTAAATCCCCCCACGATCTCTTTGTCCTCCAAGTGTTCCCATTTCAGTAATGGCATCTCCACAGCACTAGTATCTTAGGCTAAAACCTAAAATCTTGAGACAATCCTTGATTATTATATTCCTTTCACCAAAACAGTAGTTATGTCCTTGCTCCCACATAGTTGTGCTACATGTAGCAGACAGTAGCACTCTTTTCAAATAAGTTTGCCCACTTCTTTATGGTTTTCCATCTTACTGAGAATAAAATCTGAAGTCTCCACTATGGACTGCAAGCTGTACATACCGTGACTGCCATGTCACTGACCTGATTTTCTTCTGTCCTAGTTACTCCCTCTATCCTGGACAGTAAGCTTCCCTTCTGTTTCTGCAACATGCCAAATACACTCTTACAAAGTTTAGGAATCCTGGTAAATGTTTTCCCCTGTACCAGAACACTCCTTCAGAAATTTATATGGCTTACTCATTTCCTTTAGATCTCTGCGCAAAAATTACCATATATAAAACAGCATCATGACCCGTGCTTATCTAGTCTTCTTCTATCCTTTCTGTTCTTGCCACCCAACACTTTCCATAATTTGTTATCCCATAAACTGTAGATTAATAAGAGCAGGATCCTCACTTTGCTTACTGTATTCCTAGCACTTAAACACCTATCATATAGCTGGCACTTAAACACTTCGGGAATGAACAAGAGATAAACAAGTAATGATTTGAGAGTGGAGAGAGTCAAGAGGTAGCTGTGTGCACACAGATCATCACTGGCTGCTTGACTTACAAAAGGAAATTCTAGCCTATCACTTTCTATTACAAAAAAAGGCTAGAACTCCTATCTGCTTGGCTTTACTTTTTTCTCTAAAAGCCAATTTTATAATTAAGAGCTCATAAAAACTTGCAATGAATTGCAGATGGTCCAATATGTTAAGGAAACACATTGCTATAGCAAAAGAATAGCAGGAAAATGGGAAAATATACAACATACACATATCTCTAGGGATATCAATTCAACAGAAACTGAACTTTGTGGAAGAAAAACAGTATTACTTATATTTAAGGGATATAAAGGAAGTTTAATTTTATTAACTGAAGAAAATGTTTCATAAAGGCTCTAACTGACCAAAGAGAAACAGAAACAATAGGTGAGAATAAGGAAGGCCCAGTGATTGCTCCTGCCTGCACAGCCAAGGGTTACCAAATATTTTCTTAAAGGGCCAGATAGTGAATATTTTAGGCCTGTGGCTCCACGTTCCCAAGTAGACAAAGGCATTAAGTAAATATATGGAAATGGCCATGTTCCAACCGAAATTTATTTACAAAAATGGGCCAACAAATTGGACTGCAGCCAACTGGACTTGTAGGTTGTTGTGTATTAATCCCTGGTAGAGATTATCAGATTCTTGTGGTTCTACAAGAACCTTGCCTTTCCCTCTTTACAGCCTACATCTTATAAAACAGAACAAAACAAAACAAAAAACTTGTAACTGCTAAGACTGTCCCAGAATAAAATGAGTCAAATACCAAACAAAGGAGTCTGTGAAACAGCTGAGAGAAATTAATGGTGGCATTATGACAAATCAGATCAAAATAAGATTATCAAAATCTTATTTTCTCTGAGAAAATATGGAATTCAGGGAAGGCTCTGTGTCCACTAGAAATGTGGACAAAAAAAAAAAAAAAAAAAAAAAAAGGGGTAAAAAAAAAAAAAAAAAAAAAAAAAAAAAAAAAAAAAAAATAGTGGTTAACAAAGAAAAAAATAACTGACAGAAAATTCTACAAACATAAAGATAAGGCTATTCACAGATTCAGAAGAGATTGCCATCTACCCTTTAAAAGACAGTGGCTAGCCGGGCGTGGTGGTTCACATCTGTAATCCCAGCACTTGGGAGGCTGAAACGGGAGGACTGGTGTGAGTTCGAGACCAGCCTGGGCTACAGAAGTGAGCTCAAGGCTAGCCTGAACTTCAAAGTGAGACTCTATCTCAAAAAGACAAGCAAAAAAGATCTTTTGAGAGACACAGCTAAGTAGATACTCGAGGCTTTCTGAATGCAAAAATTAAAAAAAAAAAAAAAAAAAAAAAAGACAGTGGCTTCCCAACTTTAAAAAGAAAATCATACCAGATAGTAAGAAATTTTACAGTATGGACACAGCAAAATAAAATTCTTTCACTGTAAGCAATATATGTGCATAGGCTCTTTTCTAACTATGAAAAATGGTGGTTATAAGCAGTTAGTCTGATGCATAAGGGGGCTGGGGAGATACCTCTGTGGCATAAGTGCCTGCCTGGCAAGTGAAAAGTCATGAGTTCGAACCTCGGTCCTGAAAAAAAAAAAAAAAAAATCTAAAGTACAAATCATTACAGCGTCATGTTGAAAATCACTGTCTTGAATTAATACAAAGAAGGTTATTGGGGAGTTATAAGATAATACTTCAAAGCTTTATGGTCCAACAGCATGGAGTATTCTACTACAATGAGGAGAAGGAAAAGCACAGCTTCTAATACTTCTGCTCCAAAAACCGAGATGGAAAAAATCCATTAAACTGCAAAAAAGTGAAAGTTTTTTTTTTTTTTTTTTCCCCTTTGTGGTACCAGGAATTGAACTCAGGACCCTGAACTTGTGGGCAGGGGCTTATTATACTGAGCTATCTCCCCGGCCCCGTGAAAGTACTAACTTTTTAAAAAGAGAGTAAAAACTTATTTAATAAGGCTAGGAAGATAGTATGTTTTCTTCTGAGAAAAGGAAAAACTCAGGCTTCTGGGAGAATGACCTAGCAAATAAAAGTTTCAGATTATTAAAACAAAACAACAAAAAACTGATGCTCTGGGTCAAGGAAATTAACAATTTGGATTGCTATACATAGAGTAGCGGTCAGGCAGACAGTTATTGACATTCTAAGAAGACAAAACAAGAAACAGCTCCTGTGACCATCCTGGTAATTACACCAGGGGAGAAGAATGTAAGTCCCTCTTCATACCTGAATCTATAGTACAGATATTCATCAGGATAAAAAGATGTGGGCACAACTAATTTGTAGTAAGTAACTATAGGCAGGTTTCAGGTTTCAAAAGAAAATGCTGAATTCTAAGAGAAATAATTAAAGGAATCACCATTCTTTCTAACTTTGCTGCCCAGAGAAATTTACTCCCAAAGGAAAATAAACTTATGCTCAAAATACAATTTATTATCAACAGTCTTTCAAATTTCCTTATCAATTCTTTGCATTTTACTATGACTGACGCTTCTCAAGCTTTCATTTAGATTAACACTAAGATATTATCTTTGTAAGTATATGATGTCAAGGAAATGGATTAGTTTGTTAAAATATGCCAGCTGATGACACCGCGATATGGTAACAAAAGCACTACTTCTCAAATAAAAGCCTAAAAAGTTAAGGATAGAACACCGTTTTTTTAATTAACTAAAAAACTTAATTAATCAGAGAATGATAAAAGAAAAATTAGATAGATTTCAAGTTATGAAGCGGACTCTAAACTAACAAGAACTTCCCACACTTGATGGGTTCATGTAATTTAAACTTGAAGGTACTTTTAAGCAGGCACAGTGGAGATTGGAAATTTTATTCCTTTTTTATGAGAAAGTAAGAGCATAATAAAAACACAATATATATGTTTTTACCTCTCCCAGTGAGAAATAATGACGTGGAATTTGAGAATCGGGGTAAATATTCTCTAGGTACCAAGAGAAAGGTCTGCATTGTAGTTTGTGTCTCAGACCAAGTCTTGACGATATATCTCCATAATCTACCTTTGTAACACCTGTTGGAGGAAATTATTAACTTTGTATTATTAGTAATCTAGTAGATAGTACAAATTGATTTACATGTTTATTTTAACAGAACAGCTCGCAAGGAAAAGTAGTATCATTTGAGTGATGTGTATGCACTACTCTCCACTGTATATACTGTACAGCAACTGGTGGTGCGCTATGAATGCGCCTCCAAGGCATGAAACAAAGAAAAGATGTTAAGATGTCATTTAATATTTCAAAGCAAAATTTATATGAGAATAAAATAAATACTCTTACATGATAATACATGTTAAGGCCAATGCAGACACACAAATCACAATTTTGTTCAACTACTAAACAGAGCAATTGTTCCCAATCATGTTTCTCAAACACAATTCACTCAACTGTGCTTATTGCCACTATATAGTTTTGTAGCAACTGGAAAATGAGCACAGGACAACGTCAGGCAGATGCATAAATGGTGAGCAACAGTTCTCACGAACTCTGAAGAGCACAGAACAGTTCCTTGACACATGCTACAGCGCTCTGAGCTGACCTTATGACACATGATGAAAGCCTTGATGATGGCACCGAAGGCCAGCTTCTGGAAAATGCTCATGATCCACAGTCAAAACAGTGATTTTTTTTTTTTTTATGTTGGATGAAAAAGCCAAGAAAGTCACAAAAGCCAGGAAAACATCTGAAAATTAATATGATACCTCACAGAAATAAAATGCCAACTAATGAGATTAGGTTTATTTTTATTTTATTTTTTATTGAGATTAGGTTTAAAAAACAAAAAACAAGGGTAACACCTGGGCTAGCAAAACTGCTGGCTTATTCAGAAGCCCTGCTCAGGACACACTGGGCATCTGCCAGGCTCTTTCTACACTGTTTTTTTGGTTTTTTTTTTTTAATTTTATTTACTTTTTTTCTTGTTTCAGAACCTCTGTTTGTTTATTCACTCATTTCTATGGCCGGCTCAGCCCGTCCCAAGGGCAGGGCTGGTGCAGCATGTGGTGCCGGGGATCGAACCGCGGTCTCTGAAGCTGCCCAAGCTTTCCCAAGCAGGCGCTTTAGACCACTGAGCCATCCCGCCAGGCCCTTAAAATTTCTTTTTTTTTTTTTTTTTTCAGATCTGGGGATTGAACTCAAGCCCTTGCACTTGTACACTGTGTTTTTATTACTTCTTACAATGACCTCATGAAGCAAGTGTTCCCTTAGGATCAAAGCTTTGCTTCTACCCCTTTTTGCCTCGCCTCAGAATACATTAGGCTCAGGGCCGATAAAGACACAGCTTTGTATTTCTGATGCAAAATAAACTAACCTGGCGAAATTATATAGAAGAAATTCTTGAATTCATCCATCCACACTTCTGCAAGTCGTCTGTTATTTTTATTGATGATCTGCCCTGTGCCTCCTGGAAATGTGTAAGGTGTTGCTTTCCGAAACACATGTCCAACATGTGAGCATGTAACAATTTCCAAAGTTCCTCCACACTGCCAGATCTGAAAACAACAGCAGAGAAGGCTACACACAAAACTGCTTGATATCCAGGAAAAGTTCAGCTCAGTCTTCATATAGCATTTTCTTTTCAATTGAATAGAATATGTTTTTATTTAAACTTAAATGGAAAACTTATAGTTATTCACAAAAACTTCCAAAGTACCCTCACACTACCAAATCTGAGAACAACAAAGAAGACCATATTAGATATTGATAGCTTAAAGCAAGCACTGTTGATATCTATTAAATTTCATAGTGAGAATTCCACAGACTCCAAGGCCCATAGTGGACTCCTACTATTTGATTACAGAATGAATACGCCCTTGGGAACAAATGTTGCTCTAAATTTTTGCTTTTGATTAAAACAGAAATACACTAAAATACAGAAAAGTTGAAGGCTATAATACAGAAAATATGAAAAATATAGAGCAGTATTTTTCTAAATGCAGACTAAGACTCGTAAGAGGATCATAATTCAAACTGCTGCACTGTGACCAGCTTTTGTTAATGAGAATATCTATCTCATAAAATGTTCACTTTTAGTGCGTATATGACATATAATGTATCCTATAATGTGGTTGATGGTTTTAAAACAAATATGGCCAAGCAGTAGTCAGCAATACTTTTCTGTCCCATCTCTAAATCTGTGTCACAGCTTATACATTAAACAGAATGTAGAAGACTAAACCAGACCCATCACGACTTTTTCAGTAAGAGGGATAGCATGTTTTTTTGTATTTATTAGAATACTAAAAAGAAACAAAAGAAAAAAAAATCAATTATGGCTTTACATTCTTAGTTTAATATAATCTTTTTCATTTAAAAATATATTCCCCCTACAGGAAAAGATCTCACAGCTACTTAAAACTGCATTTTGAAACAAGTATTTTTGTTAAGTATTTAGTTCTAGTTTTCCCTGATTTATAAAACATTAGGCAGAATTCACTGAGTATAAGCTTACATTCAGAGGTTGATATACATCAGTGTGGTTTTTACCATAAGAAGCTATACATCAGACTAGTAAAGAATGTACAGCATCATCTAAGTATGTTGATTTTAAAGCCAGGCATGGTAGTGATACCTGATTGCTATCATACTGCTTTGGAGGGCTGAAGCAGGAGGACCCCAAGTTTGATTGACAATTTAGCAAGACCCTGTGTCAAAAAGGATTGGAGTGTAGCTCTGTGTGAAGATCCGGGGTTCAATCATCAATACCATGAATGAGGAAAAATTAATATTTATTTTAGTTGCCATGGAATGCAATGGTTTAAAATATAAGATCAAGTAAGTTGAATTAGTCATTTCAGAATTGTTTTGCTTTTTTTTTTTTTTTAACGAACATATATAAAGCTGGTAAAATGACCTGGTTTTACATAGAGTAATTTTCACATCAAACAAAAACCATATTGCAGAATGTGATATCACTTTTTTGGCAGTTAAGTTCCAGAGTAGTACATATAAACTACTTATTAGTTTTGTTTATTTTGGGGGGTGTGAATTACTTCACTGAAAACAACAGAACTCAAAAAAAAGTAGCGACACTTGTATACATTTTACAGTTAGACTATTAAGATAGCTGGATTGTTTGCTTCAAGAGTTCAGAATGAACTCTTAACAACATCACCAAACCTTTTATGGGACAAAGGCTCTAGAGTGGGATTAAATTAAGTTTAATATTAAATTAATTTTTCATTTTTTAGAGTCAAAATGAATGATTTAAGCATATCTATGTTCGAGATTAAATAAGACATTTTTTTTTTAAAGGGAACTTACCCTAAAGGAAATTTCTAGATTTTCTCCTCCCCAAATATCCATTCCAGCATCATAGGTTCCAATTTCCTGAAAGTAATCTCTGTCTATTGAAAAAAGGCCTCCTGCCATTGTAGGTGTTCTGAAATACAATAACATTTATTTTTATGATTTAAAATTTACAACCTTTTCCAGAAGAACTGAAAACATCACACCCTAGTGACATATGTGCATCCATGTGAATAGCAGCACAGTTTGTCATAGATAAAGTCTTGGAACACCCAAATGCCCATCAACTGACAAATGGATACAAAATATGTGGTATTTTTATACAAGGGAGTATTACTCAGCTTTCAAAAAGATGAACCCATCCTTTATTGGCATGCAACTAGAGACCATACTCATATGTGAAATAAATCAGACAAGCGTAAACATTGTACTGTCCTGCTAGTTAGTGTAAAAACCTGAAACAACAAATAAAATCTGAAAGGCACAATATATATTGGAGGAAGAAGCTATTCAAAGGGAGGAACAACTAGGATGAGGGAAAGGACAAAAGAATGGAGGAAAGAAAAAAGATATATACATACATACATACATACATATGTATATATATATATATATATATATATATATATATATATACATACACACACACACACAGAATAGTTTGAATAATTGTACTACTGATTTAAATAATGAATATCAGTTAATGATTCTACAAAGGATGAGTATGAAGAAAGACAGACTAGCTGAACAACTGAAAGGAGCAGTTAATACTTAACTTCTTTTCCTCTCCTTTTTAATTTTTTTTATAACTTTTTCTTAACTAAATTATAATCGGTAATCTGAATAAATAATTTGAGAACAAACAATATGCAAGATAACAACCACTGCTGCATTCCTATTATTTTGTTTAGTGAAATTCTGCATCATTTTCATTTTTTTCTCTTTAAACAAAATTTATTTTATTTATTTATTTATTTATTTATTTATTTATTTATTTATTTATTTAGGTGGTACTGGGCATTGAACTCAGGACCTTGCACTTACCAGGCAGGCTCTGATTCTACTGAGCTATCTTCTTGGCCCTGCATTTTTTCAGGAAATAATCTACATGGTGCCCAGGGTCTCACTACTACATTGGACTCATAGTGATTTGCCTGTTTACAGCTTCCCAAGAGCTGGGACTATAGGCGTGTGCCACCATGCTCAGTCTCAATTGCTGTCTGAGGGCAGGCCGGCATAGCAGGCCCAGGGATTGAATCCCTAGCCCCAGTGCCTGCTTGCAGGTGCTTTAATATGTGGAGCTATTTGGCTGGCCCTCTCTTTAAAAATAAACTTTATAAATCAGTTTTGTTTTCATTACTATTTTTTGTTACCCAGGCTGTTTTATTACCATTTTCACTCAGGACGATGCTTATTCTTACACTCTTCAAAAACCTTTACAGGGACCAAGGGGCTTTCTGAGTCAGACTTTACAGGCACCCTGGTCATGCTGAATGGTAGATCCACTGTCCCTGTCACAGCTTTTGCTAGGTCATCTCCCTCTGCCAAAATCCTAAAGATATTTCTTGTCTTTATCGCCTCTCTGGGTCCTCAGTTCTATCTTCCACTGCTAATTCCTGAAATTGAAGCTATGCTCTACAATCCTCCCCACACCATAGTTTCTACTAACTGCTAAAGTTGTTAGCTATACTAACCAACAAGACTCAGATTAGTGGTAACATGGCAGGTTCTAAAGAGTGGAAAATGCTGCAAAGATGCAAGATTGAACAGGTTGAAAACAGTAATGGCCTTTCTTCTATTTAGTTTCTATTTCTTTTAAGGAAAGAAAGAGATGAGAAGCAAAATATTCCTATAAAGTTCACTGTTGTGAGAAGAGCCCAAGTCATCAAACATGACCTAGATATACAAAGGGGTGAATTGGCAAAGGGAAAGGTGGGATCAGGCAGCTAAATGATAATGAAGGAAGACTGACTGTGTTTTGAGACAGAGTCCCATTATATACTTCAGCCTGGCGGTGAACTCAATAAGTGGCCCAGGCTAGCCTCAAATTCACAATGATCCTCCTATCTGCCACTCAGAGTGCTCAGATTACAGTGTGTGATACTACACCAGGTATGATGAGGATTTAAATATGCATATCAATTAATCACTTGTACAAAAGATGAGCATGCAGAAAAACAGACTCTAGCTAGAAAAGCTAAGTTCTAGTTTGATGTTAAAGCCAGGTGTGGTGATGATGTCTCGAGTTACAAGATACTACAAAATTGATCATTATTTTAAGATGAACTGGTGGGAGTGGTGGTGTGTGCCTACAATCTCAGCACTTGGGAGGCTAAGGAAGGAGGATCACTGTGAGCTTGAGGCCATCCTGTGCTACATAAATGAGTTCAAGGTCAGCTTACACTATATAGTGTGACCCTGTCTCAAAAACTGGTCATCTCTGTAATACTTAAACGTCCATGCACTGCTTACGATAGCTGTACTGATATTTTTACTGTAAATAGTTTCCCCCAAATGTCTTAGGCTTACTTTGATTTTAGAAAAGAAAAAGAATGAGAAAGAGTTCATACTGTAGGAATCAAAGGAAGCAGGCTTACATCCAGAATTATTGTTTATTGTTTAGGGGATTCTTGGATTCTTGATCTACTAAACCTTTCTATAAGAGGATGTATTTTACCCCACCAGAAGTGACGCATAATTTTAATCAGACTTTCAAAGAAGACTCTTACCTTGAAAATATTTAAGAACCCTTGATTTAGACTGAACTAACAGCTACAAAGAGGGAAAGTCCACTGCACTGTTAATCACTCAACCTGGCTTGGAAAAAGAACAGTGAAAAATTATTGCAAGTTCACCCAAAGTAAGCTTGGACTCAGGGAAAAACAGATGTGAGAAGCCCAGAATAGGAGAGTGAGCCTGATTCTGAAGGAACCAGAAGAATTCTTAATTACTATAGAAGAAACAGGTGAATACATTAGGATGAAAATGGCATAGGATGCTCAAAGGCTTTAACTTCATGTCCTGCCAGCATGAGTTCTGTTACCTTATTATATACAATTTGTGTGTTATAGGATGAGGTGTGGTACAAAAGAAAAGTCAGAAAATGCATTAAGAAAATAAATTCTTTTTGTATTTTGTGCTATTTTTAGTTATTTATGTTTGAAAAAAATTTTTCTAATGCTACCAGTCTTAAGAAAAATCCTTCAGGCTCAGAGGCCCAGTTTTCAATAGTATTTCCACATACTCACAAAATGCTGTCATTCCTGTTCCATTTTTGGAATGACATAAAACAGCAGAACACACTGAAAATTTTCTTCAAATTCTTGTTCCTTGAAATTTTCTAGGTAGTAATATATATATGAATTCCATGCAAAAAAAAAATTTAAAAATTGCAAAATCTTTGGCATAAATGGTTAGACACTATTTGTTTGAATCAAGCTACATATTATCTTTACTGAATTAAAGCACAGACTGGATTTACACATCAGCAAAATGTTTGTATGGCAATAGAAGAATATATGTTTTGTCATCATTTCTTATGTACACATTTGTAGAATGAAAAATTCTGATTTTATTAAATGGCTACAGGAAAGATTCCTATTTAAAATGATATATGTGCAGAATAGTTTTTAATTACATATATGATATACAATGCTTCCTGTTTCTCAATATATACTAATGAGGAAACTTTTTACCAAGATTGCCCTTAAGGTGAAGAAGGAAGCTCTTGCCCCTTCCAAAGCTGAAGCCAAAGCAAAAGCTTTGAAGGCTGGGAGCTGGGGAGATGACTCCAAGGCACAAGTGCCTTCTGGGCAAGTGCAAGGCCGTGAGTTTGAACCTCGGTCCCACAAAAATAAATAAATAAATAAATAAATAAATAAATAAATAAATAAAAGCTTTGAAGGCTGTGCTGAAAGGTATCCACAGCCACAAAAATAAGGTACAAACATCACCTACCTTCCACTGTCCCAAGACACTGAGGTTCTGGAAGCAGCCCAAGTACCCTGAGAATAGCACACACTTGAGAAAAAGCTCGACCACTATGCCATCATCAAATTCCCCCTTACCACAAAGTCAGCCATGAGAAAGATCAAGGATAACAACATATTCACTTTCACTGTGGATGTCAAAGCTGATAAGCACCAAATCAAACAAGCTGTAAAGAAGCTGTATGACATCGATGTCAACAATACCCTAATCAGGCCTGATGGAGAGAAGGCATATGTTTGACTGCCCCCTGATTATGATGCATTGGATGTTGCCTTTGGATCATCTAAACTGAGTCCAGCTGGCTAACCCTAAGTACATACTTTTTCCCCATAGAAAACACGAAAAACAAAAAACATGCACTAATGATGATCCCCAAAGTGTCACAATGCTCTACTGACAGTGCTTTATTACGTGTAAATGAATTACCTGACAGGAAGAGTTCGGTCACCTTTCCTTCTGTCCATTTCTCTTTGGGGAACAGGATACCACCGAAAATTGAGTTTCCAATTGAATCCACCATATGTCATATCAGAGCCTGCCATATACTCAAAAGTATCATCGCTGATCACATCAATGATAGGACATACCACTGTTCTTCTATAATCATAAAAACAAATTTTAATCTTTTTAAAATGCCCTTACTGACTGTAACATCTATATAAGTTATATACTATGCTTTTAAAACAAAAAATATATTCTATCATGTTAAAAACAATCATGAATAAATTTCCTACCTCCTACATCAAGGCATCAGAGTTTTTTCCACTTGGATTATCTTTCAATTCATTTCAATAGTTTTATATTTCAAAAGCTGGGTGTGATGTACATGCATGTAATCCTAGCACTCCAGCGCTAAAGCAGGAAGACTGTAAACTTGAGGTTACCTTAGGCTACATGGCAAATTCAAGGTTGACCTAGATTACGTGGGGAGACATTGTCTCAAAAACCTCCAAAAAACGTAAGTAGTTTTATATTTTGAGCATCTTTTGATATATTCCTAAGTACATACAAGTCTATGCTTTCTATTGCTATTATAAATGTTATTGTTTTACATTATATAATTTAACCACCCTTTTTTGGTATAAAAAAAACATTTTATTTATTTATCTATAGTGACACTGTATTTGCTCCAACACTGCTAATTTTATTGCTTTGTGCAGAATTATTTTTCTTCAAAGGCAAGCATTATCTCCTGTAACACACATTTGTTGTTTTCTTTTATAACAATACTCTTTCTTTCTCTCACTGTATCACTCAGTATAATGCAAAGATTTCTAACGATACTATCAGTGGCGATTCTGAACTTTATTTTTTTGAGGGGGTTTTATCTTGTTTAACATCTTTTAAAGAATATCTTCAACATTTTCCCACTTTTTTTTCCTGTATTTAGGACAGGATCTACAGTGTCTCACTACATAGGTTGGACTCATAGTGATTCTCCTGTTTTCAGCCTCCCAAGCTCTGGGATTATAGGCACATGCCACCAAGCCCAGTCTCGATCACTGTCTCAGCATGCCCCGGGGGCAGGGCCAGCACGGCATGCCAGGGATCAAACCCCAGCCACTGAGCTCTTCTCAAGCAGGCGCTTTAATCTGCTGAGTTATCAAGCTGGCCCTCATTTTCCCACTTACATGGTATCTGCTTGCTCAGGTATTCTCCACTGTTATGGTTTCTGTCTAGTTGTCCCCCCAAAGCCTCATGTAGTCATGGGGCAGGGACTTCTACAGATTGAGACTTGACTCATGAGTCACTGGGATTATGTGATTTAGTACTGATCTAGAATTTGAGACTTGATCCATGATCCCTGGGATTATGTATTTTAAGTACTGCTGAGACTATGGGTGTGGCCTGACGCAGACAGCCTAAGGCAGAGAGCCTGATGTAATATAAAGAGAGACACAGACTCATGCTGTTGCTCTGCTACCCTGGTTGGCTGCTTCTGTCATGATTGTTGCTGTTCTGCTGCCATGAACTGGATGCTCTCTGCCCTGTTCCACTCTGCCTTGGGCCAGTGGAATATGGATTGAAACCTCCACAAACTGTGAACTAAATAAACCTTTCCTTTCTTAACTTTGGCTGTCAGGTATTTCTCCCAGCAACAAGTAAAAAATAACTAAGACATCCACCCCCAAGCTAATTCTTCCTCTGATCTGTAAATTTCTATTCTGTAACAGTTTGCTAAGTATTTTCTAATAATAAATGAATGATAAATTTTAGTGAATACATTTTTATCGATGGAAATAACCACATATTTATAATTATAGTTTTTAAAATATGCTAATAGGCTATACTCTATAAATTAATGTTTATTTATTCATTTATTTTTGCTATTTTGTTTTGCATTTATGGATGGAACCCAGGGCCTTGACACATTCTAGTCATGCACTCTACCACTAAGCTACATCCCTGGGCCCTTTCAAAGAAAATTGAGAGAGGGTCTTACTAAGTTGTCCAAGCTAGCCTCAACCTTGCAATCTCTATTCTTCAGTCTCCTGACTAATTGGGATTACAGGTGTGCTGGCCCATGAGTGGGCTTTGTAATATTACATTAATATTATTTAAAGCATTTATACATATATAAATATGTCTCATACCCTGCTGGATTCACTTTGCGGATATATAAGATTTTTGTACTAGCATCATGAAAGGATCTGAACTATAACTTTTGTTTGATTTTTTTAAATTAAAGTTATACTAGACTCATAGAAAGTTTGGTTGTTTCCCACCCCCCACCCATATTTTGTTTACAGATCCTTATGGGAATTATTTTTCCTTTTCTATCCTATACCAAAGTTGAGGAAAACAAGTTCAATACAGTCAAATCTGCTTCTCATTCTCACTTATACTAAGGTATAGATTTAAGAGGTATTATTAATATTCCTGAGTTAGGTCTTGACTTCATCTATCTTCTCATCTTGTTCGTCTATCAAGGCACAAGCACAGTATCCCCTGAGTGCAGTATAATTTCTCCTGGTGAAAAATGACTTTAGTATTTGCGCTACTCATTTGCTCTCATGCCAAGATCTGCAAAGTTCTAACTTTTGTGACAACAGTTAAAAATCTGTATTTTAGGCCGGACGTGGTGGCTCACGCCTGTAATCCCAGCACTCGGGAGGCTGAGGCAGGAGGATTGGTGCGAGTTCGAGACCAGCCTGGGCTACAAAAGTGAGCTCAGGACCAGCCTCAACTGCATAGCGAGACCCTGTCTCAAAAAAAAAGACAAAAAAAAAAAAAAAAAAAAAATCTGTATTTTACCCACCATTTTAGCTTTTCCAGTTGAAACAAGTTACTTAGGATGTATGACCTGCCAAAAAGTCTACACTGGAAGTCGCCATGGTATTTTAGCTGATTCCCTTCTTTGCTGTCATCATCTCACAATGCTCTCTATTGGTTCCTGAAGGTTACATACTATCTTTATGTAAACAAGTATTCCCTAAAGTAAATAATTTATTATTACAGAAAACAATTTCTTCTGGGCAATATTCTTATTCTTAGAACTGGCAGTCCAATGGTGGATTTGCTTACTTGTTCTTTTAAAAGGAGAGATACAGTTTAGCCCTTGCCAGCAAGTAGAATACAGAAAATTAAAGCAGTGAAAAGAAAAAATTAAAGCAGTGGTTTTACTTTTCTCCACTTTTCACTTGGTAAAGCTTAATCTGCAATCAATCTAGGATAAGCTAAATTCAATGTTGTCACAAACAGCTGATAACTCAAATTGCAATGACAAACAGAAAGTCAACTAATACAAGTTTGGCTGATTAAGTGAGCATCTCCCCTGAAACATAAGAACTAAGAGCCAGGCAACAGGTAATTCTCTGGGAAATGTATACAGGTAAAAGGCTGTGCAGGCATGCACTGGACAAATGCTCTTCTTGTATTAGCTAGGATTATAGTACTTTACTACATACACTAAACTATGCCAGGACACTCTTCTTTTCTGTTCCTTCTAGTTCTTGGTTTGCTCTAAGATGAAAGCTATAGTCCCAGTGAAGACAGAAATGAGATAACCTGCCTGCCCCAGTGTGACCATGGGAGATGAGGACTAGTAAAGGTTTTATCCTGTCTTCTTTGAGTTTTCTGTCCATTTGTTCTCTTCTAGTTGGTAAAGAGAGTGTCGAACAACATACTTTCCAGTCTGTCTTCATTAACAAGACAATTGGCAAACTGTCCTGCAAGGCCTTCACATGTGTTCTTTACATTTCATTACCAGGGCTTTTTTAGGGCATTTTATAGGCAACTTGAAGGAAAATTATTTTTTGTACTTCTTTTAAAATACCAAATTTTACAACTCACCATAAAATTAGGACAAATCTTCCAAGACCAAGCTTACAAACTCCAGAAAATTACCTGTCATGTTTGATCCTGGCTAAGAGAGGCTCCAGCCATCCCACTGTGCACTCACAATGGGCATCCAAGAAGGTGATCACTTGGCCTTTGGAGACCGCAGCTCCTTTCAATCTTGCTCGGATCAGTCCAGAACGCTGTTCCATTCGAATTACATGAACTGGCACTTTTAGTTTTTTTACGTAACTCTCTAGAGGTCTTTTCAAAAAATCTGAAAAATTAACAAAATGAAAATACAATGAATAAGTGTGAACTGGTGTTACTGCAAGTATTGATATACAATTTTTCTGAAACAGGGTCTCACTTTGTATTGCAGAGTGGCCATGAATTCACTATGTAGCTCAGGCTGGCCTGGAACTTACAGTGATCCTCCTGCCTTAGCCTCCCAGTGCTGGATTATAGCCAGGACTCCCATGCCTCACTGATATGCAGTCATTGCCTTAATGTATTTATCGAGCACTTCCAGTGCCACACAGATGCATTTCACTAAAGAAGCCTTTCTGGTCTCTGACAACATGGACTAAAGCTGCCTTTACTTTATTACATGTGGAACCAGAACAGCATCTTTGTCTCCGGAATGGTCAAAGATAGGATGTCATTACACTTTGGTAACTCTCTGTTAGGCCTGATGCTTCTTTTCTTAATCATGCTTAAAGATCAGCAACAGAAAAATGTAGTTCAAGAATATTAAATCTTCACAGAAAGAAGGAACAGAATATGCCACAGCTATTACAGTTCTGAGAACTGTGAGATTTCTTCAGATGCAGAAACAAACTGCCTGCTGATCATCAAGGTCTTTAATCACCCAATTTTTTTGTTTGTTTTGTTTTTTATCAGTAATCAGGAAGTGAGATCAAGCTAAATAGAGAAGAAAGGCCTTCAAAGGGCAAGCAGGTTCAATTAAAAAAATGTTTGAAGAGGGAAAGGTAACTAAAATGAGGGGAGGGAAGAGGAAAAAGGAGAACTATCCTGGAGAGATCCAGTAAGATCATGCCACATAAAAGGAAGGATGTCTCAGTTTCAAAGTTCTCTCCCTCCCCTCCCCTCCCCTCCTCTCTCCTCCCCTCTCCTCTCTCCCCTTTACTTTGGATTTAGTACAGGTTCTCACTACACAGATCACACTTGTGATCTTCCTGTTTTCAGCCTCCCAAGTGCTGGGACTGCAGGTGTGTGCCACCACGCCCAGACTATAACTGACTTTAAAAAGCAATAGATTAAAAAAAAAAAAATTTAAAGCAGTAGAAAATGTGCAACTTGCCCAAAGTAGAGAGAAAAGATCTTTTGAATCAGGTTATTCTATAGAATTCATAGAAGAGAAGCTATGAATGGGGCTGTGGTCACCTATCTTTCCAGTTAGTCTCCATATAATAGCCATGAGGATACTCTCTCTATGGAGGGAAATACTTGAGATACAATTAGCAAAATCCCTACAACTAGATCTGTGCAATAGCACTTCAGTGATTCACAGAAGTCTGTCTGTGTGAATGTATTACAGGGCTTTCGAAACACTAAAGATAGGGATCCAAGGTACTTTCTATACAGTAGGATGGGGAGGTCAAACAGGAATGAAATAATTTTTGCCTGTTCAGTAAGATCAGAATGGGTCAATACTGAAATAATTAGGGATGTGAAATCTGTGGAAGACAAAAAAAGGTCCACATATTCCATCACACTAGATTACTAGTAACTTCCATTTCTGCTAATAAATTTAAAAGTATTTCAGCTACAGAGAATAGCTAAAAATTCTTTTATACTTTTATGAACTAAACCTTGCAGTGAGAAAGACCTACTCAGATCCTGAGTAAAGAGATGGGCACATCCATGTCTTAGTTCATTGAGAATAAAACTTTGTAGAAATATTGTTTAGATAAGTAACCAGGTCTACGCCTTTTCCTCTAAATAACTACTATAAAGACAATAATATGCATGGTATTAATTGTAACCACCCTACTAACTTGTTTTGAAACTGTTCCATTGCTATTTTATCCTTTTTTTCTCATTAAAATGAATTTTTTTTTATTTATTATTTTTTTCTTGTTTCAGAACCTTTGTTTGTTTATTCATTCATTTTTTATGGCCGGCTCAGCCCGCCCCAAGGGCAGGGCTGGCGCAGTATGTGGTGCTGGGGATCGAACTACGGTCCCTGAAGCCGCCCAAGCTTCCCCAAGCAGGGGCTTTAGACCACTGAGCCATCCCGCCAGGCCCCAAAATGAATTTTTTTAAAAAAGATAAAACCATAGCATAAGAAAGAAATGTAATGAATTCTGAAAGGAAAGTGAGTACCTCATCCTTAGCAATAGCAAAAAAACAAAACAACAAGAAAACCCAAATCCTACCTTTGTATCCACAGCAAGAAAACCCTTGAAGAGAAGAATTCAGGAGCTTAGAAACACTTGATCTGACATAAATTTACACTGTATGTCTGGAAGTTGACCAGGTATATACTCTGGTATCTTAGATCAAAGCTGACAGAAAATAAGCAATGCTTTTCCAATGAGTTTTTTTTAAATAGAACTTATCTATAATCTACATTTACAATCTTAGCTAATACAGGAAGAGCGTTGGTGCAATGTATGCCTATATCACCTTTCATCTACATACATTTCCCAAAGAATTACCTGTAGCATGGTTCTTAGTTCTTATGCTTTAGAGGAGATGCTTAAGTCAGCCAAACTCACGTTAGTTGACTTTCTGCTTATCATTGCAATTTGAGTTATCAGCTGTTTTGTCAATATTGTTAAAAAATTAGAATTTTAAAATTTGCTTTTTAAAAATCAAAGCAATCTAATCCTCAAATCTTGTATCTTTAAAAGTTGTATTACTTTGTCTATGAAAAATGCATGATTCTGTGATATGATTACTCCAATTATGGATTTCATACAGCAAAACTAAGAAATAAGTACTCTCCTTTCGGTTGTAAAGACTTAAACGGATGATAGTTAGGCAGGAAAACAGAACTGTCAAGTCCCATGCTACAAAAACAAAGTCATGAGGGCCAGTGAGATGGTTCAGTGGTTTAAAGTGCCTGCTTAGGAAAGCTTAGGCAACCGCTAGGACCAGGTTTGATCCCTGCCACTACATGCTCTGCCAGCCCCACCCCCAAGGCAGGCTGAGCCAGCCATAATATAAAGAACAAAAAAAAAAAAAAAAAAACCCCAAAGCTATGAGTAATTCTGACTAGAAAGTATTATTTCACTTGAAAATGTGGGTGAATCTTGTTTGTAAGAATATCTTTACAACTACTGTCCTGCACATGGACTCCTAAGGATCAATCAGGAAGTATGAGATTGTCAGAGTGAGAATCTCAGGGAAAATTTCATTGTGCAAACATCCAAGAAATATTAGCTAAAGCTTTAAAGTGTAATAGGAAGTATAAGGCATTTAGGATTTAGTAACTCTGGCTCTAGTTTACTTTCCTTTTGTGTAAAACAAGAAAAACAGCAGTCACCTCAGACTAGAACTAGTATATAAATTCTAAGTCAGGATGCTCTTCTGAGGTTTTAGTTACAGAATTTCACACCCAGACTATGGATTAATTCAGATCCTGAAGCTGATACAGATTTTACAAAATAAAGTTTCTATAACAGAGGCCATCAAAAGTAAGGTACACACTGAGTAAGTCAAACCCTGGCTTTACTGAGCTTGGATATTCTGTATCGCTCCCCTTGTGCTCACCAGTAAAACAGAAACTTGCGGAATCTACTTCATACTTCTCTGGTACAGTTACTCAGGTTAACTGTAAAATCAAGTATCGTAACTCCATGACCAGACTACCCATGCTATATACCATATTAGGAAGCATACACAGAGAAGTAGTAAATATTAAACTCATTTGTTCGTTTGTTCATTCATTCATTCACTCATTCATTCAATTCTATACTGTTTTCTATTTAACAGGCACTGTGGGCACTGAGGAGATAGACAATAGTGAGCTAATGGCCCTGATGGAGGGGTTCAGTCTAGTAAGGGCAGACAGACATTAAACAAGTCAATAACTGAAATTCCAATAAACACGGAGACAAAGTAGAATGTACCAAGATGTGTGAAAGCGGACATGCCAGGGTCTAGGGAGGTAAAAGAATCCCTCTCTAAATCAGGAACATTTGAGATGACCTCTAAGTGTGATTAGATATTAACTGTGCTACAGATGGCAGAAGAAGATTCCCTAGAGGACAATGCTGTAGGACAGAGAACAGCTCTTGCACAGGTGATGGTCCTGAGGTAGAAAAAAGGGCAATTCCAATAAAGTCAAAGGAAATAGTGGAAAAAAGACAGAAATGTGGGAATGAGGTGGCAGGGAATGGACTGATATGTGACTAGAGATGCTGGATGTAGGCAAGCCATGCAGTCTTCAGTCAGAGAGGTTACATCATCATGTGTGCAAGCAGCTGTGTGTGTACTGTGGTGGAAAGATGGGAAGATGTGAAACTGTGCAGAAAGACAGACTGGTTAGTTTATTCTAGTAGTTCAGGTGAGAAATAATGGTGACCTATATCTCATGAGTAGGAAATAGCACACTTATAAAAGTAAACCATTTGCTCTGGTTCCTTGACCCAACAATTACCATTTAAATAATGGTGCCAAAGAAAATGTTAGGTAATTCTCAATCTGAGTAGTAAGCTTGCTATTTTAACTACAGGAAACAATACTGAGTGCTGCTCAGATCTAAGAAATGGGGACCTGGGTACTTAAGCATTTCTAGGCAGAGAGAGACAAAAACGAGAGAGGGCGGAGGGAGGGAGGGGGAGGGACAGAGAGAGACAGAGACAGAGACAGAAGAGAGAATGAATCACTCTGAGATAGCACTCAGGAATCCCGTCTAGTGACTAAGCACCTGGGTAGAGCAACACACCGATGTCTAACCCACCAGTTTTCTCACAGATTTATAGAAGGTAGAGATTAAATAAGGTCTGCACAGTAAAAGGTAGGGCAGCTGGTTTACGTGGCTTTATCACTGTGGCTTACATGCACGTCTAGTGAAGCCATATTCTATTTACACAGCTTTCCTATGTATTCACAGAGCAAGGAAAAAACAAAAGGAGGAAATGGAAAAAGTTTTATTTATGAAAACCATCTTTCCTTGAGGAATACTTAATTTAGTAAATATCAACATATAAGTAAACCAAGGAAAAAACCTTTGTAAGGCTAAATGTTTGTAGTCATATGCTACATAATGAGTATTCTGGCTAATAATGAACAGCATTTACAATGGTAGTCGATAAATTTTATATCTCCCATCATGTACAAAAATCAATTCAAAATGGGTCAAAGACCTTCATACAGTACCTGTACCATTGAAATTGACAGGAGAAAACATAAAAGCAACACTTGAAGCTACAGGCTTGGGCAAAGACATCCTAAAGAGGACTCCACCAGCATAGGACAGCATAGAAAGTAATACTAAAAAATCAACAAATGGGACTTACCAAATTGAAGTTGCTTCATAAAAAGGGAAAGAAAGAACAGAGTGAAGAGACAGCCTACAGAATGAGAGAAAATTTTTGCCAGTTTTCTTTCTCGTGTGTGTGTGTGTGTGTGTGTGTGAGAGAGAGAGAGAGAGAGAGAGAGAGAGAGAGAGAGAGAGAGAAGGTCTTGCCATGTAGTCAGTCCAGGCTGGTCTTGAACTTGCAGCAACCTCCTGCCTTAGCCTTCTGAGTACTGGGATTACAAGCCTATGCCACTGTCAGTCACTCTTCTGACAGAAGGTTAATGTCTAGAATATATAAGGACTCAAAAAATTTAATACAAAAAATAAAACATCCCAATCAGTGACCAAACAAACAAAACAGACACTTCTCAAAAGAAGTACAAGTGCCCAGTAAATATATGAAAAATGTTCAGCATCTTTAATCGTTAGGGAAATGAAAATCAAATAATATGGAGACTCCATCTAACCTCAATTAGAATGGCTATCATGAAGAATATAAACAATAAACAAGAACCATTCTATATGTCCGCAGGAACATAAGTTGGTATAAGCACTATGGAAACCAATATAGAAGCTCCTTAAAAGACTAAAAGTACAACTACCATCTCGTCCAGTTATACTACTACTCCTTAGCATACATCTGAAGGCTACATTTAAAGTCGGCATACTATAGGAATATTTGCATACCACTGTTTACTGAAACATAATCCACAATAGCTAAGATATTGGACCAGTCTGAGTACCCTCCACAGATGATGGATGAAAGATATACACATACATAATGGAATACTATTTGGTAATAAAGAACAGAATTGTCATTTGCAGGAAGATGGATGGATCTGGAGAATTGCATATGTATTATACAACTGGTATGTCTTGTGTGATTATAAGTTCTTTCTTTGTTTTTTGAAACACATTGGGGTTTTTTTTTGGCACCAGAAATTCAACTCAGGACTTTGCACTTGCCAGGCAGGTGCTTGTGCCACTGAATTATATTCCCAGTCCTAAATTATATCTTTACTTAGGTTATGCATTTGAGAAAGTAGAACAATATCTTATTCTGTGATATAGAGAACTTAGAAAAATATACATACATAATATCATAATTTTATGCTATTTATATAATATGGTGAAATAACAAAATTTAAATTGTTATCAACACATAAACTGCACTGAACTTACTATTAATGCACATATTTTAGAGTGAGATCAGGAAGAAGAGGGTACATAATACTGAAGCCATCCTAGTAAATACAATGACAGTATAGACAAAAAAGTTGAAGATATGAGTAAGAGGATGAAATGATGGATCATAAAGTTTAATGACAGTCAAGGAAGGAAGTTTGTAATTCTTTCCAAATTCTTCTGGGAACAGAGACTACTGGAGGAATGCATGGCAGCAATAATTCCTAAATAGCTGTGTTATAGAAAAAGATGGGAAATACTGGGTTTCTGAGTTTAACAAATGTCTTTATTGATGGCCTGAATGCTTTTCAATAGTACTCTTCAGTGTCAAATCTCCAAGAATTCAGAATAAGTACAGCTACTCCTAAGATACCTTTGATTAATATATTTTCTCAAAAGAGAAAAATATTTCACGAATCAGGTTATGAGACTAAGTATGCAAAAAATTCTGATTCTGGTATTTGGGAAAAAGTCATTGTACAGATAGTGATATCAGAGTCACACTATGTAACCAAGTACCTAGGTATGAATGATTCTGAAAGTCACAAATGAAGATAATAGATATGAAGATATGAAGAATTAAGTTTCTTTCATCTTAAGAGTTCATTTTGCTATCAAAGATACTGTATTTCCTTCTACACACAGAACTAAATTTCTCCACTGATGTAAGCAGATCTAGTTTTTTTCCACTAATTCAAGAAGAAACCCTAACAATAGTATGTGGGTTTTTAAAAAACTGTTATACATAAATTATATTATAAAGCATTATTTCTTTCCAAAACAAGATTAAAATAAGACACAAATGAAATACTTAAAATGCTTTTTCAAGCATTTCACAACTGTTTACCTTTCCACAGGTGGATGAGTACAGATGCCACAAATATTTTTAAGTTAAAAATTACAACCACTATATTTTAAACTGTCATGTTATTGGTGTTAAAAATTAAAATTTACCTCTTTCACTGGCATCATCTACTAGGACAATTTCTTCTACCATGTGTCTTGGTGAGCGATTAATGACACTGTGAACAGTTCGAAGAAGAGTGCTCCAAGCCTCATTGTGGAAAACAATCACGACACTTGTTGTTGGAAGATTATCTGGATACACCTTTGTTTTACACCTAGAGACAAAGCAAATGGCCTTATAAAAAGTGACTATTAAGATACACAATAAATGGACTAGAAGGGGTGATAAAATAGCAAGAACTGCTTGCTCTAGGGGTGAGATTCTAAGTTCTTTTACATTTATTTAAATTTTGGTCAATCACATATGTTCAGTAAATAGTACCTAAAGTAATGTATTCAAATTAAAACCATATTATTTTATTTCTTATTTGTGTAAAATTATTTTAAAGATGTCACTTTCATGTATTCTTAAAATTAGGCAGTTCTCCCTGAAGAATGTCTTTGGTTGGCTTAATTTTTTTTTTCTTTTTTTTTGGTTGACTTAACAGAGAATAAATTAAGACTATGTTGTTAGTCCTAAACTAAATGTCTATCAAGAATCCAATTAAACAGCAACAAATAAATCAGAGCTGTTAAGGGTACAAAGTTTAATAATCTAGACAAAAATGAAACTTTCAGGAATGAAAAGTAAATCAGTTACTGAGTAGTTCCTATACACACTCTCAATTTTTCTGGGAATTTTTAGTGCAGATAGATGGAGCCACATGTCACAGATGACAAGCTGAGGACAGTGACAATGTGAAGGTAGCAGGGCCTGACTGAAAACTCAAAAGTTGAGGTTCTGCTGACCAAACTCTGGATAATCAAATATCAGTATGGTTTACTACTAACAATATCTACATGCCAACAGCAGAAAGATTAAAAACATCTGAAATATAGTCACACAAAATGAACACACTAAATGGTACTCTTCCAGGGCTTTGTTAGGTAACATGGTCTCTTCTTTCAACAGTCTTTCACTGTTGGCTGGAATAAAGATTAGATTGCAAGCTATTAGACAACAGTAGCAGTAAGCAATCAAGTATCCAAGGGTGCATTTCAGAACATAAGATCCTTAGAGTATGCCTATAACTCTTGTAGGAATCTACAATTTTAACAGCTGCAGTAGTCTTTATTTTTCCTTCCTTTTTCAGGTTCTCAAGCCTTGTGCTCCCCAAAAATGGACAAAGGGAAAAAGGGAGATGAAATGAGCAAAACACCAAGCAAAAGCCTCCTCTGAAGTTTCTACAACAACCCTACTGGCAGCTGGAAGGAAAAGATCAAGGAAAAAAAATGTCATGGTGAAGGGGCTTAAAAGAGAGGCATATGAGATCACTATAAGTCCCCCATATACTTTATTCCTCCTCTCTCCCAGAGAAGAAGAAACTAGAGACTTCCACTGTCCTTTATGCTCCCTCTCATCTGCTTCACGACTGCAAAGACAGCCATTTGCTTCACAGCATGGTCTCCGCCTCCTACTGCCCACATCCCCACTGTTGAGCCACCAGACTTTGAAGACCTGAGAAGGCCTGTGCCTCCCTGTCACTTCGCTCTAAGATCTACTAGAAGATCCACAGAACCTTCTACCTTCTCGATAGTTCCTCTTTTCAAATATGGGCTGAAAGATGAGGTCCAAAAGAGTAGCTGCCCAGGATGTAAGAAACAAAGTATGTTCTTAATACTCCTGATAATATACTTTTGTTTGCCTGTGACAGGGTCTTGTTATGTAGCTCAGGCTGACCTCAAAGGTGTGGCTACTTTTTGTGTCAGCCTCCTGAGTGCTGGAATTATAGCTGTACACACCACCACTCCCAGCTGCTAGTATTTTTTAAATGCTTTCCAACTGAAACTATTACAGCTGGTAGGGTGGTAGATGCCTGTAATCTTAGCCACTTGAGAAGCTGATATAGGAGGATCTTAAGTTTGAGACCCAGGCAATTTAGTGAAATGTTGTCTCAAAATGAAAGCATAAAAGGCCAATGACATATATAACTCAGCAGTCCCTAGGTTTAAACCCTGGTAACCATCAAAAACCCAAAGCAAACAAAAACTCCCTGTAATTATTAGCATTAAATATATATTAAGAAATTAATAATATGCTGTGAATATCTCAGTGACCAAGCCAAGATATACAGTTTTTATGGGAGAACACATCCTGAATACCCAACTTGCAGACTATTAGAGCAACACTTTGAAGTCAGGAATTGGCCTGCATAGGAGCAACGGGGGCTCAAGGAGTTCCTTACGTTATTTAGTTGAGTCATATTGTGTCATATATGATGTTTTCCCACAAATTAATCCTTACTACAGTAAACTGTGATGGAGAAAGCAGTCAAAGTGATTTCAAGCTGCTGACTTACTAAATCAACAAAAACCAAGTAAGATGAAAAGAAGATGATTAGGTAAAATGCAGAGAACAAATGGCAACGCTAACAATGTCCACAGCTAGGCAGTAGAAAGGAAAAGAGACAAAAATCTGCAAATAGTTGGTTCTGCAGAAAAGAAAAATGTAATGGTCTAGTATTATTTCACTGATGATAGGTTAAAGAATTCTAAATCTGTGAGGAAAAGAAATAAGAGTATAAGAATTTAGAGTGCTTCTTGGTCCTTATCAAGGCCCATCAAATAAATGTACATTAGCAATCCCAGGTAAGGTTATTGGAATTCTAGTAAGTTAATTCCAATCTACTGCTTCCAGTGTGACCCATGGTGACAATAAAGACACTAAGGCACACCTATATTCATGGGGAACCAAGGGGTCCTAAGTCCAGTCAAGATGATGGCTACCTGCAACAAAGGCCTTGACCCAGGGTCAAATCTGCGTTTTCTTAATTCATAATGCAAAGAGGGGCTTGAGATTAAGTGACTGTCAGCATGGCAGAAAGGTGAGTGCTGTGAGCTGGGGGCTGGATAGGAGGTCTGAAATCATCTCTGCAACATGCAGACTGCTACGTAGAAAGAGTTATCTGATCACTATGAGTCTGAGCTGCACAGTGCAAACACATACACAGAAAAGAAAGAAAGAAAGAAAGAAAGAAAGAAAGAAAGAAAGAAAGAAAGAAAGAAAGAAAGAAAGAAAGAAGGAAAAGAGAAATCTGCACATGACTGAGATAGAATGTAATGTTTTGTGGTCAGTGCCTCACCTCTGATGTGTGTTGTCTTATACCCTGGGAAGTCAACAGCCTCTTATCTGAAGGCTCAATCCCAGCCAATGCGTGGAGCACAGCTCTGCATTCGGCCTCACTTCAGCTCACAGGTGTTTTATTTGGGAGCTACTGGGATGGAGGGGTATGGGACAATGACAACTACCCTGTTGTCTTTACTTCAAAGACTATACATAGCACATCACTGCTTAGAGCCAGTTGAAGGCATAAGGAAAAGTCCTAGCCAGCTCTGCACACATCAATATAAGGAAATAGGGCCAAGTTCAGCCAAAGTGGAGACACTAGGAGTCGCCCAGGTGGTTCTCCATAAAAGAGTATCAGAGGGAGTGGGTGTGGTAGTACAAATGTGTAAGCTCAATACTCTGGGTGGCACAGGCAGGAAAATTCCCAAGTTTGAGCCCATGCCAACTCCCAAACCTTGGCAATTTAGCAAGACCCTGTATCAGACACAAACTGGCTGGGGATGTAGCTCAGTACAAAGGCCTCCAATTCAATCTCTGGTAATAACCCTCCCCAAAAAACAAACAACAAAATCAAAGAAGGAAGAATCAAAAAGAGAACCAATGCAAGGACCAGGATTTGACTCCTGGCACCACATGCCACACCAGCCCCATCCACAAGCATGCTGAGCTTGTGGCAGAGTCCAGGAGTGGTGGTGCATACCTGCAGTCCTACTTCTGGGGAGGCTAAAAAGAGGAGGACATGAGGATCATTAAAAATCTGGGTTGCATAGTGAGAACCTGTACCCAAAATGAGAGAGAGAGAGAGAGAGAGAGAGAGAGAGAAAGAGAGAGACAGAGACAGAGACAGAGACAGAGACAGAAGCCAGGCATGGTGGCACACATCAGTAATCTCTGCACTTGGAAGCTGGGGTAGGAGGATCATCAGAAGTTTGAGGCCAGCCTGGAATACATAGTGAACTCAAGGCCAGCCTGAATTACATAGCAAGATCCTGTCTCAAAAAACAAAGAAAGGGAGAAAAAAAATTAGGATATTGAAGAGTAAAAGACAAAAAGTAAATAACACCCTGTATCAAATGGCTAAACTTAATCAGCGATATAATGAATTCATAAAGAATATTCTCCCAAAGCAAATAAAAAAACATAAAGAAAATGTGAGAAAAACTCTCAGTATTTTAGAACAGATATACAAATGCACATATACAGGCAGTCCTTCCTTGACAGCCATAAAGCACCAAGAAGAGCCAAAGATCCTTCTAGCAATGGAGAAACCACCCCTCTACATGCAATAGTCTGGACATGGTCCATGGGTGTATTGCTAGCATCAGTGCTGGAAGCTTTGTCTTCAGTGTGCTGGTAGCAGATGGCAGGCAGCACAGCCTTTCAGGGGCCTAGTGGGAGGTTACTTGGGGCACTGCCCTCAGAAGGAACTGATAGAGTCCCAGGAGGACCCTGGTTAGTTTTCTTGAGAAGGCTGTCATAAAAGACCAAGTCTGACCCCAATCTCTCTAGCTTCCTATTTTTCCATGAAAAATGGAAGGGATATTTTTTATCCCTCTCACACACACTACTATCATGATGGCCTTCACCATGCTATTCGTAGACTTTTAGCCTCGAAAACTATTAGCTAAATAACCTTTTCTTTTTAAGAGTACCAAACCTCAGGTTCTTTAAGAAAACTTTCTTTTGTAATGGAAGATCAACTAACAATATGTGTGGGTATGTGGATGTGTGTCTGTGTAAGCACATTTTGGAGAATTCCTAGAACACAGAGCTAAAGATGAGTAGGAAAGATCACAGGCAGTGTTGGAAGCAACTGTCTTCTGTCATATCCTAACTCACATTCTTCACACTCAGTTATGAAAACTAGGCAGTATAAATTTATGCTAATTTTTTAAAATTTATTTTTTTATAGCAGCTAATACACTGCATAATGTTGTCTTCACTGTGGTTGTTCAGAGTACAAGATGCAGGCATGATTTCTTGTCTAAACCTCATTAATACAGATCTTTCTTTTCATTGCATAAAGAGAAAGTACCTGTATATTAAGTTGAATACTCCATAATAGCAGTGAATTATCAACTCATCTGGCATTATTGGGGGCTGTTGACTTGAGCCTTTTACAACTCAGCATATTAATATGGCTTTCCTTTTAATACCTTATGGTTAGACTTTTCTGCTGAATGGTTAAGACTAAGATAAAGTAAAAAATAAGTTACAAAGAATATGTAACTTTTGTATCTGACAAGGTCTGTCAGTTCTCTTCAGGGTTTACCCTGGAACCATGTACTGTGATTTGCAACACTTTTGTCAGTGTCAGCTATCTGGATGAATCATGGCCAATGCTTGACTATTTTGCCCTTTGCTCATTGTCCTGAGACAATGTTTTCTCTCTAAGTGACTTTCCTTAGGCACACTGTACATCATTGATCACTTTCCTCTGTGGCCCCATAATCTCCTTGAACAGGAAATTTAGGACTCCACTGAATTATATGCTGTTACAGTACAGGTTCTTTTATGTCCTGTGCTCTCAATGACCTTGAGGGGATAGAGCCAAAATACTGGCTATACCTGTATTCCTTCTTTTTCTCTAATTGTTTGGACTGCCAACTTAAGTTGCTAGCCATCCAAAAGAAAAGCTTAATTATATTATTCCCTATAACTTAGGCATTTGAGCTTAATATCATTATCTTTCTGAATACCAAATACCTTAGACATGACATGAAAACAGGTATTTTCCATCAATTGTTGATATTCTAAACTTTAAAACCCCTAGAGAATGTTAAAAAAAAAAAGAAGAACAAATACATTGTTACACAGATATTTTTGAAGTTAACCATTTACAAAATTGTAGCATCACACTTCCATGGCCTAATTTTTAAAAGTTATATATGAGCTGTGAAGATAGTTTGGCAGTCTAAGCACCTGTCTGGCAAGTACAAGGTCTTGAATTTCATCTCTGGTACAAAAAAAGTCACATACATATATAAATTTAAAACAAGGTATGGAATTAGGAAGAGAGGAAAGGGAGAATCTTTATATTTTGCTGAAATAAATTATATGTAACAAAACATTGGCAAATCCAATTATACAGCTAAATGAATTTCCACAAAATAAATGCAGCAAACAGCAATCACTAGCATTTTCTTTTGTTTTCCTTCTCTACTAGACTTTTAGGTGAATTTTGCCTGTTAGTAAAGCAACAGTTCTTAAACGTTTAGACTTATAAACCCTTTACACATTTAGAAACTGAGAGACACCCACTTTTGTTCATGTGGGTTACAGCTAGTGATATCTACTATGTTATAAATTAAGACAGAGAATCTAAAAAACAGAACAATCCATAAATATATATGCCATTAGCTATCAGAGCTGATTCATAAAGGCATAGGTGCATACCTGTGATCCTAGCACTAAGGAGGCTGAGGCAGGACTGCCATTAATTCAAGGCTAGCTGGGGCTACGTAGGGAGTTTAAGGCCAGCCTGAATTACATAGCAAGACAAATCTCAGAAGACAGGAAGAGAGTGAGAGGATTCATCACAGTTATGCAGTGGACCCATTATCTATTTACTGCCTCTCAGCTCCAAACAGTCCTTTCTCTACCACCCTCTTTTGCAGCTGGTGTGCTGTCAACAAAGAATGTTGGAGGGATACTGCAGGTGGAAATTTTCCTTTCTGGTTCCCTTGTGATTTGTTTTGTTTTCCTCCCCTCTTAGTGTCCCTGCTAGTGGACTGTGGTAACCCAGACGCATTTGATAAACTTTTCTGCCAACCAGTGAGTTGTGATCAGACTTTCTCCAAAGAGTCCCACTGAGTTTTAACAGCACAAAAACAGGCAGATTCTCAGTGAGTCTCCCAAGCAACCCAGCAGTGGGCTTCCTAGTCTTGACTGCCTGCACCCTGGACAGGTGGTTCCCATTTGATAGTTCTGACCTCTTCCCAAATGCACACCTAAGTATATTTCCTGCTGGTTAGATCTGCTTACCGATACTAATTCTGGAAGGTACCAAGTCAAGTCAAGGTACCACAAAAACTTTTCTGCTGCCCAGAAAACTCCAGTGTCTGAATCTCAGCCTGCAAGAAGGAACTTCCTTTCCTGGATGTTACTATCTTTCCAGCTGGGACTGTTATGCATACTGCTGTGATCATCATTCATGTCGATGTCTTTTGGTAAGTATTCACTTCTACACTGTTGAGAAATAGGGACAAATAAGCTGATCTTCAGTAGATAATATGAAATTACTCCTTAGAGAATTGTAACAATTCATACTCTTTTTGGCAGTGTGTTAAGACTCCAAAGCAACATTTAGTTTTATCTTATTTTTCATTCAATGACTTGGCGGAGGTAACTCCTATGATTTTTAATACACACATGTAGTCACAGAGCCACCACAATCATCAGGAATAGAATAGCCCTATCTCCTCAAAGAACTATCTTACTGCTATTATTTTAGTCACCCAAAGCCTCTACACTTAACCTGTGGCAAATACCTGTTCTCTATTCTTACAGTTTTATCTTTTCTAAATGCCACATGAATGGAGACATACGGTGTATAATCTCTGACACTGGTTTCTTTAACTCAGTATGGTGTATTTTGACATACATTCAAGATCTTATATGCATCAATAGTCTATTATTTGTATTGCTGAACATGAGCTTTATCTGTTGTATTTAGACTTTGGCTATTATGAAGTTGCTATAAACATTCACATGTAGATTTTTATGTGAATGTGTTCTTCATTTCTTTAGGGGAAATGCCCAGTAATGGGTCCACTGGGCTGCATGGCAAACATATTATTGAAAAACTGCCACTTTGCCAGGGAGATTAACCTTTTTTTTTCCCACCAGAAATATGGGAGTTCTAATTAGTCTGCATCTTTGTCAGCATGTCATACTAATTTTTTACTTTATCCTTTAAGTAGGTAAAGTGCTATCTCATTATAGTTTTTTTTTTTAAATTCTTTTGATATAAGGTCTTGCTACATAGTTCAGACTTGTAATAATCTCCCTTTTTAAGCATCCCCAAGTGGGATTACAGGCATGTACCACCACACCCAGTTTCAGAGCCAGCACAGCATGTGGTACCAGGGATCAAACTTGGGACATCGTGCTTGTCAGGCAGGCACTTAGATTTCCTAGACTTCCGAGCTATCTCCCAGCCCTCAATATAGTTTTAATTGGTGTTTTCACAGTGCCTGATGTTTTCATTTGCATACCAAACAGAATTTTAGAGTATCAAGTTTTTGGCTAACTTTTACTGTATTAATTTTTAAAAATTAGATTATGTATTTAAAATTTAAAAGTTCTTCAATATCCTGGATATAAGTCTGCTTTGGTATGGGGTTTATACATATTTTCTTGAAATCTAAGGCTTGTTTTTTCCTTTGTAGTGTCTTTAGCAGACTGAACTTAAAAATCTGATAAAATTCAAACTATCATACTTTTTGTTTTATGAAATCAGGATTCTGGTATCACACCTAAACACTTTTGTTTAAATCCAGGTCAAGAATATTTTCTCCTAAAAGCCACAAAGTTTTAGTTATTAAGTATTAGATCTGTGGAGTCAGGGATATAGCTCAGCAGCACAGCATCTGCCTGGCAAGCGTGAGGTCTCAAGTTTGATTCCTAGTAACAAACAAAAAAAGAAAGAAAAGAAAAGATTTAGATTTATAATTCAATTTAACTTTTATGTAACATGAAATTCAGGTTGATATTCTCATTTTTCTTGTAGATGTCTAACAACTCCAACATCATCTGTTAAAAAGATAACCTTTTTTCTTGAGCATTTTAAAACTGGATCAAAACATCAAATAGCCGTATCTTATGAGTCTATTTATAAACTTTATTCTGTTTCACTAATCTGTATCTCTCAGCCAATACTATAGCTTTGAATACTGTAGCTGTTTTACAGTATGTCTTTAAATTGGTTGTTGTATGCTCTCTATCTTTATTTTTTGCTTTCAAAATTAATTTAGGTAGTCAGCATCTTTGTCTTTCTGAATTTCTGAAGTCTTTGTTAGTATTTAAATGAGATCACACTGAACGCAAGTATCAACTAAGGGCAAGATAACATTTTAGTTTCTTTGCTCTGCCCCATACTTCATAGGACTGTGTCTTGTATTTTAAACAAAATGGCAAGATACAGAAAAAAGAAAGCAACAGCAATTCTACCAATGCTCTACAAGCCAGAGTTCTTCTGGTCAGAAAGGAATTATGCCCCACCTCCACCCCATGATTTCAGTTGCTTGGCTGGATATAAGGCTTCCCTTGCTGTGCTGCCTGAAAGCTGCAATAGTAAAGAGAGCAAAGAGGGAGGGCAAGAATAGCTTCCTCCCCTCCTACTCTTTGTTGTTTCTTGGACCAGAAAGAGGGAACCTCTCTGGGAATTTTTTCTTTCTGCACCAAATGTACAGTTCTGAAGGTCAGACTGCCTTCAGTACAATGCTGAATAAAATAGTGAGACCAGAGATTCCTTGCTTCTGGTCCTGGGAGAAAGGCTTTCAGTCTTTCACTACAAAGTAAGGTATGACACTAAGAACACAAGTCATGCGAGAAATGGTTGATAAATCTGATCTCAAAATAAAAATTTTGTGGGCTTCCAAAGGCACTATATAAAGACAAGTTTTTAAAAAGTTAAAAATGGGAGAAAGCATGAGTAAATAATTTACATGGTAAAGGATTGGTTTCAGGAATACAAACTTTTACAATTTATTAGGAAGAAAATCGAATAAAAATAAGCAAATCATTTGGAGATATTCCCTTGTAGATAACGGTCAGGAAGTACATGAAAAGATCCACTGTTTTGTTAATAGAGAAATGCAAATTAAAAGTCACAGCGAGATACTTCACATCATTAAAACAGCTATAGTAAAAAAGACAATAAAAATACTGACAAGAATGTGGAGAAACTAGACTCATAATATTGTTGGTGGGAATAAACATAAAGGGCATAGTTACTTTTGAAAAATTTGCTCATTTCTTAAATAGACAAACAGAGTTATTAAGGGACACACTAATTCCATTCGTAGGAATTTGCCTTATAAAAAGACAAAAAATTTTTTTAAAGACAAAATTTATATCCACACAAATTCTTAGCAATATTATTCTTTTCTAAATTTTATTTTAGGGAAGGATCGACAGGGTGTTCTGGGTCTCTATACTAGATCAGACTTGTAGTGATCCGCCTGCTTACAGCCTCCTAAGAGCTGGGATTACAGGTGTGCATCACCACACCCAGGCTCTAAGAGCTGGGATTACAGGTGTGCATCACCACACCCAGGCTCAACTGCTGTCTCAGCATGCCAGAGGGTAGGGCTGGCAGGCAGGCCCAGGGATGGAACCCCTCGGCCCCTGCACGTGTTTGCAGGTGCTTTAATCTGCTGGGCTATTCGGCTGGCCCTAACAATATTATTCATAAGTGACAGAAAGTGGGAACAACCCAAATACCTTATCAGCTGGTAACCAGAGAAACAAAATATGGCACAGCCATGCAATGGCATAACACCAGGCATAAAAAAGAACAAAGGATACATGTTAAAACATGCATGAGTCTCAAAAATATTCTACCGAGGGAAAGAATCTAGACACAAAGGGTGTAATACATGGGTTATTTATATATAATATCAGAAAAGGCAAATCTAAACAGATTCCATTAATTATAAACTAAGCATGGGCTGACAAGGTAGGACAGAATGGCTATCTGGAGTGATAAAAAATTTCTAGAATTGGTAGTAGCTGAGTAACCTTACTGGCTATAAATCACTGAACAGCGCACTTTGAATTGGAATATGTTTTGATTCCAGGGAAGATTTCTATCTATCTCTTCATCCTGCCCTTCAAGCTGAGTAGAACTATAAATCAAGGGGTGTTATGGTTTATGTCTAGTCGTCCCCTCAAAGCCTCATGTGCAGGGACTTCTAGAGTTTGAGACTTGACTCATGATCCACTGGGATGTGTTTTAGTACTGATGGGATTATGGGTCTGAGTACTTCTGGGATTACTTGACTCATGACCCGCTGGGATTATGTGTTTTAGTACTGATGGGGTTATCGGTCTGAATACAGCTGGGATTATGGGTGTGAGCTGAGGCAGAGAGCTTGAATGCAATATAAACAGAGACAGAGAAGCAGACTGATGCTGTTGCTATCTGCTGCCCTGGTTGGTCAGTTGCCTTTGTCACCATTTTGTTGCTGTTCCACCACCATAAACTGCTAGCTTCTGCACTGTGCCTTGCTGCCTTGGATCCAGCCGAGTATGGCTCGAAACCTCCAGTAACTGTGAGCTAAATAAATCTTTCCTTCCTTCATTTTGGGTGTCGGGTATTTGTCCCAGCAACAAGAGAAGAGTAACTAAGAGAAGGGGACTATGAAACTTTAACAGTAACAAATCCCATGGGACAAGGAGGCAAGAATTCAAAGTTCACCGATGCAGGGTGCATTTTCCATTTTGTCCTTCTGGCACCAGCCATCTCACACTCAAATAGCCCCAAACCAGAAGTATGCATTGCACGCACAAAGAAAGCACCCGGGAGAAGTCCTCTCTGGTCTAAAGAATGAGAACAGGCTATCTTAAAAATCAGAGAAAGGGGGTTAAAAACTCTTTTCTTCTTTCCTACCTTTTCAAGATTAAGAAGCATTAGAAAGGATCAGTGAACCTATGACCAAGTGGGATGTGTGTAAAAGTCAGAATTACCTAAGCAATTTTGTAATTTTTATGTTTTAATCAAAGTTGCACACATATATATGTGCTTCAAGAATGCTCATGAAGGGCTGGTGAGATAGCTGGATGGTCTAAGCTCCTGGAAAGGGCAAGGACTAGAGTTTGATCCCTGATACCCATGCAATGCCAGCCCTGAAACTGAGTTGGGGCACATTCCTGTAATCCCAGCACTGGAGAGACTGAGACAGTAGGATCCGAGCTGTGTAGTGAGACCTGTATCAAATAAATAATTAAATATTTGAAAAAGAATAACCATGAAGAAGACATCCTACTGACTCCCCCCCCCCTTTTAAAAATGTATTTTAGTAGAGGGACTATAGAATCTCACTCACAGACTGGACTCAGAGTGATCCTCCTATTTTCAGCCTCCCAAGTACTGGGATTACAGGCACATACACCACACCTAGTCTCAGTAGCCTTCTCAGTGTGCCCTGGAGATGGAGTTGGGGAATCGAACCTCAGCCCCTGCACCAATCTAGACAGGCCTTTTAGTCCACTGAGCTATTTGGCCAGCCTGAACTTCCTTCTAATTAGGTTCCTGAAACTGTGTCAAGAGTTTCAAATGTATTATTCACTTACAGTAACCCTGTCAGAGGTGTTATTCTCCCTGTTTTACACATGAAGAATCCAGAGGGTTTGCGAAATAAAGTAAGTTTACCCCCATGGCAGTAATTAAGTGGAAATAAAAACTACAAAGTGATTTAAAAAATTATGACAAAATTTGTGCTATTCATCAACCATCCATTTCTGTCAAAGATTCTAGTATGAAAGAACCCAGAAAAGATTTACAGAGTTTCCAATTAAGGTGAAATGCACATGTAATCCAATCCTCTTCTCCAAGTCTTCTCTCAGTTATGATTTCCACATATTTCTTGTCACCCACTAAATTTAGTCTTTCACTAACTTTTACCCAAAACAATTCTGTATTTCATAAGAAATCTGGCTACTTGCCAGGCAGCATTAGGCAATATTATAAATTTCTCTTCTAGTGTACTCACATTCAGATTAACATCAACTGAGATTAATAATAAAAGCAATGGCAAAGCACAGTGATTAAGAACATATGTTTTGTCATGGAGATTAAGATCAAATTCCCTTTGGGTCACTTACAACTTCAAACCATTTAATCTAAGATTATGCTTCCTCATCAGCAAACTGGACACACTACTATGACTTTGCTCAATTGTTTAAGTATACTAAAAGTGTATAGTAAATAATTAGCATTTAAAAAATAGTATCTTTCAACATCTATAAGTAATTAATGTGAGACGGAGGTGACATCTAGAAAGACTTGGAATATGTCTTGCATCCTTCCCCTAAGATCATATCACAAAAGTTATTCAGTGACTCCTACTTCTATTTAACAGTGAGATAGTACCATTTCTTCCTCCAATTTCCTTCAGGAAATATGGCCCTAAAGACCCTACATGGCAGTAAACCCTCTGGGAGGAACACAAGGCAGCTATTCCACCAAATGAGCGCAGGCCCTTTTCGGGGATTCAAACAGCACTTGGGAGGCTGATGCAGGAGGACTGGTGTGAATTCAAGACCAGCCTGGGCTCTTAAAATGAGCTCAGGGCCGGCCTGAACTGCAAAATGAGACCCTGTCTTAAAAAAAAAAAAAAAAAGTGGTGGGTGAAAAGACTCACTCTCTGGGAACTATTGCACACTATCCCTTTAGGTTGAGGAAATGATGTGCAAAGCACATGCTGACCAGATTTGCCTAGTTCTGTGTGAAGATAATTTAATGCTAATCTGTATTTCTCATGTACTTTGGAAGGCAGGCTGTGAGCAGCAGAAAAAAGTAAGAAGGAAAAGCCGCTTAGGAGTCAGGTTCTCCTGTGAGTCACTCTGGGAGCTACACCTCACTCCCTCAACAGAGGCCTCTCTAAAGCCTAGTATTTATTTATTTTTTATTTATTTTTGCGGGACCGGGGTTCAAATTCATGACCTTGCACTTGCCTAGCAGGCACTTGTGCCATGGAGCTATCTCCCCAGCCCTCAAGCCTAGTATTCAAATACCTCTCTAAGCCCAGGAAATATTTGAAATGCAAGTTCTCTTATTACCCTTGTTGTTGTCCTTATTTTACAAGCAAGGATTCTTCAGTACGGAAAAGTCAGATAACACAAAAGCAGTAAAGGGAATGTCCAGACCTGGACTTCAGCACTACTAAGATATTAACAAAAATTAATCTAGAGACAACCCTAAAAGGAAAAAAGAAGGCTAACATATACATACAAATAGGTCCAGAAGAACAGGTTGAAAAGAACGGTGAAACGACAGTAATTGAAGAATGTCTCAGCACTGAAAAATAATGAGTGCTCAGATCAAAAGTATATTATGGGGCAGGGGAGATAGCTCAGTAGAATAAATGCTTGCCTGGCAAGCACAAGGTCCTGAATTCAATCCCCGGTACCTAAAAAAAGTTATTGTGTTCACTCAGTATGTTGATAAATAAAAGATAAATCTGCATGCTGAAAGTTAAGTACAGCATACCAAGGGCCATTGCTGAAGGAATAAAATTTGAACATAATACTTTATCAGTAAAAACTATCAATCAGAAAAGCTAGGAAAAAGGTGTTCTTTTTTTTTTTTTTTTTTTTGTTTGTTTTTGCGCAGTACCAGGGATTGAACTCAGGACCCTATGCTTGCCAGGCAAGCACTTATTCTATGGAGCTGGAATTATTAGGTCAAACTTTATGTAACTCTAGCTCAATCTAAGCACTAGTTTTACAACTGAGCTGCTGTACCTGGTTAAAAAAAATATGACCATGCTGAAGGTATCCTTTTAAGTTTGAAACCATGAACCATAAACAGGCTTTCAGTCCTCTCCAGCAGTACTAACTGCTCTTCCTAACCAACTTTTTGAATTGTTTCATATTGGCCACAGACTTCCAACCTCTCTCACCCTATTAGGAACCTTGTTTCTAATTTAAAAAAAGCAAAACTGTCAGATGACAATTTCCACGGTCCCATCAACATATATACACCTGAATGCACTGGGATCATGAAACATGAACACTGCGCTTCTTCCTGTTATCATGCCTGAATTATCCCTGTTCTTGACTAAAGCCAACTACATACCTGCTCACATTCGAGGCTCTTGATACAGTATTTCCTTCTCAACGTTTTCCTCAATTGGATTGTTATTAGCAACATGCAAACACACTGTACTATATGTTGTCTTTAACAACAAAAAAAAAAAAAATGAAAAAGCTCCCTTAACAGTTATCCTCCCTCTCATTCCTAAACTGATGCTATCATGAGATATAACAGAGTGCACACAACATCAATCAGAGTTGAATCTGTATCATACAGCAAATGCCACCACTCAGTGAGAAACAAAAACCTCCAAGTAGCCTTTGTTTTTCTTCCCCAACAGTAATCAGTTACTATTCATATGCTTTAGTTTTAACCTTCCCAGAAACAGCATCACTCTCTATATATTCTTGTGTGACTATTTTGCTCATTATAATGGTGGTACGATTCCTCCATGGTATGCTTTCAGTTATTGTTCTTTTTTACTGCTATAAAACATTCTGCTGTAGGAATACAACACATTCTATTGTTGACTCACATTTAAGCTTTTCAGTGTGGAGTTGAAACAAATAGAATTGCTGTAAACACTTTTGTCTTCATCTTTTGCTGCATGAACACATGCATTTTTGCTATAACTAGGAGCAGAAATGCTAGGCCATGAAAAATATAATGCTCATTTTTGTAGATGTTATGTTTTGCAATACAGCTGTGCCAATTTATACTTTAATGGTATATAAGCGTATGAGGTGGTACATATGCCCTATGGTTTTTCTAATTACTAATGAGTTTGAGTACTTTGTCATGTTTATGGTCATTTGGATAAGCCAATCTTTTCTTTGATACTCAAGCTTCTCAATCATTTTTGGATTTTTTTCATATTGGATATGTAGGCTTTCCTATATTTTTGGCTTTGAGTACTTCACTGGTTATGAATGTCATACATATCTTCTGTACTTTGACTTAGTGTAGCTTTCTTTTATACTCCTCTTTTTTAATGAACAGAAAGATTTAATGAGAGCTGGGGTCTAGCTCAGTGATACAGTGCTGGGCTAGTATGTACAAGTCTCTGGGTCCAATCTCCCAGACAGTAAACATCTGCACACGCATGCGTGCACACACACACACACACACGGGAGAGGGAGAAAGTCTAGCTTAGTATGTATTTTGCTATCATTATTATTATTATTACTTTTATTATTATTACTATTACTGCTTTTTTGTGTCCTGTTTAAGAAATCTTGCTGGTCATGGCTGTAATCCTAGCTACTATTCCAGTCTGGGTGACATAGTAAGTTCAAGGTCAGCCTGAACTATATAGCAAGACCCTATTTCAAAAATCTTGAAAAGAAAAAAAGAAAAAGAAAAAGAAAGCAATCTCTCAAGGATTTGGGGTATAGTCAGTTACTGAGTACTTTCCTAGTATGTGTAAGGCCTTCAGCTTGATCCACAGAATTCCTAATACATCACACCAGAAAAAAAGAAATAAGGAAAAGTAAATTTCACAAGTTTAAAAAGATATTCTCTTATGTGTGTCAGAATTGGGGATTGAACTTAGGCCTTTGTACTTACCAGGCAAGCACGTATTCTACTGAGCTATCTCCCTAGCCCTTACCTTCACATTTGTGTCTATAATACATAGGAAATAAATAGAACTACACTATATATATATATATATATATATATATATATATATATATATATATAGTATAAGGAAAGGTATAATTTGTTGTCTTTTGATATGATGTATATTTCAGGAATTAGTAGCTTTATCTAAATTTTAAAATAGGATAATTCTGTTTTTAACACTACTTATAATCTTTTTTGATTGTGGTAGGAAAAAACAAACAAACCATGAACTCTACCTTTCCAATAGATTTTTCAGTACACCGTTATGTACAACACAATATTGTACAGCAGAGCTCTAGAACTTACTACCTTGTACAACTGAATTTACGGGCCTGCTGATGAGCAATTTTGCATTTTTCCAGCCCACAGCCCCTGGAAACCAACACTCTTTTCTCTGCTTCTATAATCTTTTCAATGTCTGCAGTATATGTAGTGTTCTCTTCTTTTCATTCCTGTTTTTTTGAGACAGGGTCCCACTGTGTAGCTTAGGCTGGTCTTGAGCCCACTATGTGGTCCAGCCTGGCTTCGTAATCCTCCTGCCTTGGCCTCCCAAGTGCTGGTATGATAGAAATGTACCACCATGTCTGACTGATACTTGTTCTTTAAATAAGCATTTTTCAGTTTTCTTAGCTCTTTTCATTCACAGAACTTTCGGGTTTGTGAACCTTTATCCTTTATGTCTGCATTTTATCCTATTATTTTATATTTTGTACTATTTGTGTTCTAGAGCCAGGCATGGTGGCGCATGCCCGTAATCTCATCACAAGTTGTGGGTTACCACATATTGGAGGTCAGACTGGGCTACACAAGTGCAAGGTCACCCTGCGCTACATAGTGAGACCCTTCCTAAATACACACACACACACACACACACACACACACACACACACGGGGAGGGGAGGACAGATGTGTGCTCTATGTTATTTTTTACTTTTTGCGCTTTAAAAAATGTTATCTTTAAGATCTGAACATGTGTCACCAGGCTTTGCTGGTTTGTAGGTTTTCTATTCTCTGTTTTTTAAAAACTGTAAGCATTTAAACGATATAATTTCAACTAAGCATGAATCCAACTGCACTCCATAAATTTTGATATGTAGTATTAACAGAAGTTAGCTTCTTCTTCAATGTACTTAAGGCCTGGCTAAAAAGAGAAAACAGACAAATAGGATATCTGAAGGACCTTTCTGGTGAAGAAACAACACTGTGGGCTAGATTTCACACTTTATTATCATAAACACAGAATTTATTTAACTTGAAGGATACTAGCCCATGCCTCAGATACAACTAAGTCTACAAAAAAGAAAGGAAGCAGGAACACATTCAGTACCACTAAAGAAATCCATGCACAAAAAAGCAGGTCAAAGAAAGACAGCTGATTCCAGCACTTGGGAGACTGAGGCAGGAGTATCAGTGCGAGTTCGAGACGAGCCTGGGCTACAAAAATAAGCTCAAGGCCAGCCTGAGCTGCATAGCGAGACCCTGTCTCAAAAAGAAAAACAAACAAACAAACAAACAAAAAGACAGCTGATACATTAACCTGTATTTTAAAAATAATAAATTATGAAGGAAAAATGACAGAGGGGGATCTTACAGTTCCAAAGAAATTTATTGACATATATGCCAGCTGTAATTTTTTTTTCTGTCCAGCTGTAATATTTCTTATCTTAACCTATTTCTATCCTGATACTGGAAAATATATGATGTAAATAGGAATACTGAATATCAGTTGGGTATTTCATGACATTAATAAGTCAGTGTTAATTTTTAAAGCATCAAAATGAAGTTCATGATTTTTCTTTCCTTATTCTATGAGTCTTTATCTTCCAAAGCTTTATATAAAATATCTGTAAATGGTAGGGCTGAACACATCTGCTTCTAATCGCTTGTATCTGATTCTGCACAGAGGGCCACAAACCACACTGGTTCCTCTACTGAGCTGTTCCTGCCATGTCAGCGGGCTTTCTCCAGAGCAAATGAGGTAAGCGAGCATGAAAGATCAACACAGATGCCACAGTATACTTAATAACCTGATTTTCAAAGCAATACGCTACTTATGTTCTACAGCTCAAATAGGTCAAGAGGTCATAGGTAGTACCATGTGAGACAGTACACAAAAGTGTGAACATCTAGATGTAGAGATTATTAGGAGGCAAGAGGACATATGTGAATATAATTGTGAGGATGGAGCTATGAAGGTAAATGTGATATTATCTCTATTTTCTTTTCATATACATTTAAAATTCATCTATACAGATGAAACAAGGAAACATGAAAGGCTATTCTGCGTCAGCAGAGTTCTACAGAGATGGATGGCTGGTCAGAAGACTGCGATTCTATTGCCAGCACAGAGTTGTATCTTCTCAGGTCTGAGCCTCAAGCCTAGAGTGTGATACATAGGCACTTATCTCACACTATTTAAAGTGATCTAAATACTACAAAGACATTCACTATCAAAAAAGTGACTTATAATGCATGAAAAACCTACTAGTTAATAAGTGTCTTTAAAAACTATATAAAAATTAAGACAAAATGTTCAATTAAACAGACATTAATAATATACTTAAGAGAATAATTAAAATTACAAAACCAAACTGTACCAGTAAAAACAATCAGCTGAGCTACTTAAAACTTCTAGACATACCATAGTAGAAGACATGTTGACTGAGTGACTGACTGAGCTGCTCGGTATAGAGGCTAGAGTCTGCACACAGAGGGCCACCCTCAGCCTTTCTGCCATTAATAGTGTATCACTGAGTGTCAGCTTAGGTCTGAGTTTGTGAATCTCCTTGCTACATCTTGTCAGAACGCTGGGATTGTAGGACTTGAGCCACCATGCCTGGATCAAGGATTACTATTTTTAATGCTAATGTCATTTTTGAAGACTTTATAGCCTTCTTCAGCAATGCTTAAAATGTTCATATTAAGTAACCACTGAAGATTATGTAGATAAAAACTAAAATGAGGAATGAAAAACATCTTTGTATCTAGCAAGTTTAAGGGAAGACAACAGATGCTTTATTATAATCTGAGACTTCCACACACCCTTTACTTTCCAGAATAATTTGTTTTTCCTTTTCTGTTTGCTTTGAAATCTGCTTCTCATGTTTGAGAGCTCCATATGATGTCTAACATTCTTTGGTCATCTACTGGCTATTAAAAATGGAAGAACAAAAACCCGAATATGAGGGAGGCTTATGAGCTGTGAGTTTTCATAAGAGTCATCAGTTGGAGAGCTGTCAAGATTTTTTTCTCTAGATCTAGTCAGACCCTGGTCAAAAATATGCCCCAATTTCCTGCCTGGAGAAGGAAAGCCTGGCTACCACGATTACTCAGAGTCCTACAGAACAGGTGGCTTGGAGTCTCTGCTGTAAGCATGCATATACATGGTCAAGCTCATATTTTTCTGCATGGTTCCTTGTTTTAGCTAGACCGAGAGTCCTCTAATTCAAATACCTTGTATTACTTTCTTCTTACGTTGGTGACAGGACTATAAACCAATAAAACATTTTTAAAAATGTTTGGCTATATAGGCCAAAGCCATATAAAATATATAATACAGTCTCTCTTCCCTCAACATATATACCAAATAAGAAGGTGAATTTAAGTCTTCTAATAGATGTACATAAGAAGGCCCAGGCTGATAGCTCAGCAGACTTTAGTGCCTGCTTAGGCAGAGTGCAGTGGCCAGGGTTTTGATCCCAGGTGTGCAGTGCCAGCCCCACCCACAGGGCGTGCTGAGACAGTGACTGAGACTGGGCACAGTGACACAGTGGTGGCGCACACTTATAATCCCAGCACTTGGGAGGCTGAAAATAGGTGAATCACTAGGAGTCCAATCTACATAGTGGGACCCTGTAGACCCTGTCCCAAATACAGGAAAAATAAACAAACAAACAAAAAAAAAAACCATGTACATAAGAGTGCTACAACAGCTTTATTTATGATAGTCAAAAAAGTAGAAACAACCCAAATGTCTAGCAATGTATAAATAAGCTATGGTATACCCACATAAGAAACTATAGCTTCAGAAGAAAAAAGTCAGTGTCTGATATATGAAAAAATACAAATCTCAAAGATGTAAGAGTATATACCACGTAGATCAATTTATAACAAGTTAAATGAAAGATACAGTGTTTAGAGAACTCAAAACAATGGTTGTCTCTAGGAGTGGGAAAGACTAAAATAAGGGAACTTCTAGAAGCAACAGAAATGTTCTTTTTGGTCTGGATAATGTTTACACAGATGTCCAAAGAGCTGTATCCTTAGAAGTGTGTGTTTCACTGTTTCAGGTTACATATTACTTGGAACTTTTTCTGCTGAATATATGAATATTTTGGTAATAATGACATTTAAAATGCTGCACTAATCCATTAACATAGACAACTATTTTCCAATGCCTGAAATTAGATCAGTAATATTTTGAGATGCTATTTGCTTTGTTTTGGTCATTTTAAGACAGGGTTTTGCTATATAGTTCAAGCTGACCTCAAGTTCACAGTAATCCTCCTGCCTCAGCCTCCTGTGTGCTGCGTACAGGTGTGTACCACCACACTTGAGATATTGACAGCATTTAATTATGTTTAAATGCAGTGAGCAGTTATTTTGTGATGTATCATTCACTTTAAGGAACAACCGGGGCCCGGCAGGATGGCTCAGTGGTCTGAAGCGCCTGCAGGCAGCTGCAGGGACCGCAGTTCGATCCCAGGCACCACATGCTGCGCCAGCCCTGCCCTTAGGGCAGGCTGAGCCGGCCATAAAAATAAACACAAGTTCTGAAACAAGAAAAAAATAAATAATTAAAAAAAAAAAAAAAAAAAAAAAAAAAAAAAAAAAAAAAAAAAAAAAAAAAAAAAAAAAAAAGGAACAACCAACACTAAAGTGCAATTTACTGGGAATTCATTGAAAACATACTTTTCATTCCAGTACTACCAGGAGCACACAAGGTACTTACCCTTCTAACCTAACATCTGGTAAACTTCTGTTGAGTGCAATCATCTCACTTGCCATTAAATTGAACTGATTGATTTTAAACATTTCTTTCATTTTCTCTTGATCCTCCTTAGGAATGACGACTGGTTTCCCCATTTCTCCAGGACCTTCATGAGGCTTTTGTACTGGCTCTAGAACTAAGAATAAGAAGAAAACTTACCTAACAATTTCATAGCAATTTATTTACATTGTTGCCCCCAACAACAAGAGCCATTTTTGAATCTGCCCTCTCCTACTCTGCTAATACCTCCATAGGGCAGCCCTGTCCCCCATTTCTATGCTGATAATTCAGCACAAAACCTCATATTGTCCTACTTATTTGAATTACTGCATAGCTTTGATCTCCCACCTCAAATATTACCACTCTAACCTTCTTAAAGTGCAACCTTTAATGTTACTCTCATGGTCTCATGAAGTTCAACCTCTGTAACATGGAACTTAAGTTCCCTTTCCAAATCCATCATGGGCTAGATGCTCCTCTACAACCCCTCAGTGTACTCCACCCTTAAGCCCAAAGGCCACTCATCACTTTTTTTCAAATGTGCCTCTGGTTCTTCTATGCCTTTGCTCACACATATCCTCTCCTTTAACATTTGCTTCTTTGCCATATGAAACCCCAATTGGTCTTTAGGTCCAATTAAAACAGCTTCTATTACCTGCAGTTTTTCTGAATCTTTCTACAGAAATCATTTGCTACAACTCTCAGCTACCACATCATTTCACCTAGGATTCTTAGGACTCAAATCAACTGCTAGCTCTCAGAACAATAATTGCTACAACTGTTAAGCAACCTTCCTACACCAGACTACAAGGTCTTTTTGGTTGGGGTTTGACTCACTCATGCTTCTATGGAATCTAACATAGTGTTTTATAACAGCGCTGTAACTACAAGCTGCACTAATATGTTGATAAAACTGCCATTCGAAATAATTCAAGATGAAAATCCAACTTGATAATAATAGATGTTTTAACAAGGCTTCTGAAGGTAGAACATTATGAATGATAATTCTAAGCTAATGTTATCTTGTGATATATGTTACATTTTTACATATTAAAAACCAGAGTAGGAGCTGGGCGTGGCGGCACACACCTGCAATCCTGGCACTTGGGAAGCTGAGGCAGGAGGATCAGAGTGAGTTCGAGACCAGCTTGGGCTACAAAAGTGAGCTCAAGGCCAGCCTGAACTGCATAAGGAGACCCTGTCTCAAAAAGACCAAAAAAAAAAAGAGTAATGTATCAGATCAGTACTTCTCAAACTTGTTCCTTGTTACATGCTTTCAAGATGTTAATAAGTAAGTATGTTGTAGGGCAGAGATCTTACTAAGTAATACAAGACAAACGAGTTTTTAGCTCTATTAACACTTGGAATATACTGAGTTATCTAAAAGATGAATAGAGAACTTGGTAAGGATAAGAATGGAATGAAATGTTTTGTACATTACTTGTTTAAACATGAAAGTTATATTCTCCTACAGTGTTTTTTTTAGGTGTCTTCAATATTTCTCTAAGAATAATTAGATCAAGGAAATACAAAGAAGTGTTCTTCGGTCAGCCTTATCCGGCCAAGAAGAGCACTAGCCAGAAAGGCAGTTCTGCAGGATGGTGTTTGAAATGATGTACAAAACTGATTATCAATGCCAGAAATGCAGGATGTGAAAATACTGCATGTGTTCTCAATAGCTCTTTCCAGAACAAAAAATATATTTTACAAACTTCTTAGGAAAAAAGTGAGCTGGGGGTGATGGTGCACACCCATAATCTCAGCATTCAGGAAAGTAAGGCAGGAGGACTGTCATGAATTTGAGGCTAGCTTTATCTACACAGTGAGTCAAAGGCCAGTCTGGATTATCCAGTACAGTCCCATCTCATAGAATATATCTATGTCTGCCCAGAAAATAAGCTCGGTAAATGTAAGAGTTGTTCAACAAGTGTAAAAGAACTATAGTACAAAGGGTATAATATCCTATGTAAACCATTAAAGCTTTAGAAATAATAAATCATAAAACTTAGGAAATGGCTCTACTTGTCTCTAACACTAAAAAGCATCAACATATTTTCCAGGAGTCAATAACAAACAGCAGTAGTGGTAAGTGATCTTCAATAGATGTTACAAACAATGTTAAGAAAGGATGTAAAAGACCTCCACACTGAAAACTATAGTACTCCAAAAAGGGAGATTGAAGGAGACATCAGGTAATGGAAAGATAGCTCTTGCTCTTGAGTAGGAATAAATATTAAAACAGAAACACTTTAATTTTCTGGAAGATAAAATGGGTAAAACTCTTGAAGATATGGGTATAGACACAGATTTTATGAACAAAATCCTGACTGCACAGGAAATAATACAAAGAATCAACAACTGAGAGCACATCCAACACAGCAAAGAGACAACCTACAAAATGGGAAGAAAACTTTTACCTGCTACTCCATAAAGTATTAACATCTAGAATAAAGAACTCAAAACAAACAAACAAAAAACCAACCAGACTCCCCAAATTTAAAAGCTCAACACCAAAAATGGGGGTCTAAAATGAACAGATGTTTCTTAGATGAAGAAGAACAAACAGCAAATAAATCTATGAGAAAATGCTCACCATTACTGGCCACTCAAGAAATGCAAATTAAAATGGCACTAAGATTCCATTTCTATAAAGAATGGCTATCATCAAGAAATCAACCAATAACAAATGCCGGGGAGGCTATGGGGAAAAAACTGAACCATTCTGCTTTGCTGATGAGGCAAACCACCATAGAGGTCAGTATGGAGATTCCTCATAAAACAAGAACTAGGGGTTCCACTTGACCCAGCTATTCCCCTTCTACGTATATTCCTCAGTGAAAAGCATCATAATATAATGAAATATGCATACTCATGTTCATAGTAGTATAATTTGTAATAGCTAAATCCTGGAAATGGACATGTTCCTCAAAAGATGAATGGGTAAAGAAAATGTGGTATTTACACACAACGGATTACTATTCTGCCATAAAGAATAAATTTGAATCATTTATAGAAAAATTGATAATATTTAGTGTAATAAATCAGATATACAAATTTCAATATTGCATTGTTTCTCATGTAAGAAATCCAAAGGATAAATGAGAAGTATAATGGAAGTTATATATTGAGAATGTTCAAATGGGAAAGGAAACAAAGAGGGGGAGAAGAATGGCCAAAGAAGGGAAAAGAAAAAGAGAGAGAGAAAACGGAAGGGGAAACAATGGAAATAAAGCTTGTCTAGGAGTGGATGGAAAGAGGGATTGAAGGAAAGGAATAGGAAAAAAAGAACTGAGATGTATTATGCATAGGTACAAATTCCCTATGATAAATGAGATCAATATGTATGACAAGTATGTACTAATAAACGGAGAATCAAATTAACTTTGAGAAGAGAGTGACAAAAGGGACAAACAGCTGAGCGGATTAAAGTGCCTACAAGCAGGCACAGGGGCCAGGGGTTTCCCAGATTGCAGGACCAGCTTCACCTGCCCTGGGGTGGGGAGGTTGTAATGAGACAGCAATTGGGACAGGGCATGATGATTCATGCCTGGAATCCCAGCTCTTGGGCGGCTGTAAACAGGCAGATCACTCTGAGTCTGATCTAGTAGTGAGACCTTGAACACCCTGTAGAGCCTTCCTAAAATACAAAAATAAATAAATAGAGTGACAATGGTGCATGCTATGATTCGTGTAGGTGTCTCTAGCCCATGGCAGAAATGGAAGGTGGCAAAGAACCTTTATGAAGTACGTTGTATCTAGAAATCTTTGGGGTCATACAGAGACATGCCTTTATAGGGATATTGGGGCCCTGGGCCACTACTCTGTTCTTTCTTCTCAGATGCCATGAGGCAAGCAACCTCCTCCTCCTCCTCTACCAGGCATGGCCATCATGAGAAGGATGATGGCATCCTGCCTTATGGCATCTGAGAAGCAAGAATACGGTAGTGGCCCAAAACCCCTAACACAGGCCCAAAAGCAATAGATCATTTTGGTCAGGTATTTTTGTCAGTGGCAGAGCGCTAACACAGTGTTGCTTCCAAGTCTAGTAGAACAAAATTTTATTACATCTTTTAGGGAGCCTTCATTTACATGACAATGTAGAGAAAGACCATGTTTTTGAAACTTCATTACCAAGAAAAAAAGATTCATTCTGAAAGCCTGAAAGTAAAATTAACACAAACTACATGACATACTTTTTAATGTATTTTAATAAATCATTCAAATATATAATTTGCATGGTTCTCATGAAAAAGAGGTATTAACAGTCACAAATCCCTCTCTGGAGCTGCTGATCTGGCCAGGCAGGGCTGGAACCTGCAATCTGTTTCAGCCTCCAAGAGTTCTGGGACTATAGGTATGCTTGACCTAACTCTAGCAACGGAACAACTTCACTAGTTTTAGACAGTCTAAAGTACAAAATGGAAGCATAAAGCTATAGCAAAACAAACCCCTCTGGAGCCATCAAAGGCTGGCCCTCTATTATTTTAAGTAAGCAAGTAACAAATGCAAGAATCCAAAAAAAAACTGTTGAGTACATCAAAAATCTTCTAAGAGGCTTCAGTACAATCAAACAATTCTAAGTAAGTCTATGTGAACCTAGAAAATCTAGAAAATCTTTATTGTAACATAAAGGAGAGATTTTGGTAAAATTTACCACATTGGCACTGAATTGAATGTTCAGAAGTAAGATCCTTTACAGTATTGAAACAATCACTCTCTAGTCTTTTTTTTTTTTTTCTTTCAGGGCCAGGGTTCAAACTCATGACTGTGCACTTCTGCCATGAAGCTATCTCCCTAGCCCCCCCCCTCTCTCTTTGTGTGTGTGTCTCACCCTCCCTCCCTCCCTCTCTCTCTCTGTACCAGGGTTCAAACTCAGGACCTTGTGCTTGCCTGGCTAAGTACATCAAAAATCTGAGCTATATCTCTCTTGCCCCTCTCTAGTCTTATTTGCTCTACTTTTTGCTTTTTGGCTTTCATATTACATGGAAAATGAAAAGTCCTGAAGGCACTATTAGAGACTTCTAGAACACAGAATGCATATGCCAACTTCACTACATGCTACTGACCCCCACCCCCAACCCTGCACCCCCCAGAAAAAAATGTCTTAAAAAAAAAAAAAAACATGGCAAATTGTCATCAGTGGAACCTGAAGAAAAATCCAGAATTTGGATTTTCTCTGCTACCACTCCACTGAAACTTCACATTAGGGTAGACTTAATTGTTCTTATTATTAACATCAAAACATTCTTTTTCTTTTCTTTTTCTTTTTTTTTTTTTTAAATCTTTTTGGGATAGGGTCTCACTATGCAATTCAGGGTGGCCTTGAGCTCACTGCTGTAGCCCAGGCTAGTCTTGAACTCACATTGACCCTCCTGCCTCAGCCTCCCAAGTGCTGGTATTACAGGCCTGTGCCACCATGCCTGGTTACAACATCAACCAATTCTTTTCCCTGATTTACTTCTCCTTTCCTTTCAATTTTATAAAACTAAAAATACACACTTCAGCTACTCTAAAGTCTCACAAAAACACTTCTTAAGACCACCTCCTTCTTAGCTACTTACTTTCTGGCTTGTGACCCATCCCTTTCCCTTGGTCTTCCACAGTGACTTCCATGCTAATGGATCCCACACTCTAAGGTCAAAATCCACTTCATTACGTTTTTCCATTCCAGATTTAACTCAAATCCATCTCTCCTCCAAAGTACACTAACCTTACAAACTTTTCAAGCAGAACTGTTCAGTCACCTTTTCTCCAATGGCAATGATACTATCACCTAGGTCTATATGGTTATTTTCAAAGTATTTCTCCTTTACTTTGTACTTCTGTACTTGTACAAACTGTACTCCTTTTCTTTGAAGATTATAACACTAGTGGTTTTCAAAACTGTTATTAATCTTAAATTTTTCATCAAGAATTTGTTTCTTGTGCTTTGATAACATACTGTCTCATCCACTGAGAATATGATCTTTCAAGTATCCCTTTCTTTTCTCTATATTTTAAATCTTTCCCTATATATCACATAAAGCTCCATTCTTCTTCTTAAAATTTTTATACTGTCTCCTCTTCATGCTAAAGCTTTCCAAAACTAAATTACACATGTGTACTACTTCACTGGTACATCAAAGCCCTTGGCTTCTACACTCACTCACACTCCACACTCACACCCACTCTAGTGACAACTGCCACAATCACTAGAAAACCCAATATGAAATCTATCAGAAAAATCTCATCTTTGTCTAAGAAAAATCTGCAAATATCACTGCATGACCTAAAAATCTCATAAAAACTGCTCTTTTTCTAACAACTCCAACTCTTACCAACTAGAGAGACCTTAAATCAGTGGTAGCCACATATGCTACACAGGGCTATTCATACCACTGAAATTGCTAAACGGTCTCATCATTGCAAAACTTTTTCTCTTTTATTCCCAAATATTCAGTGGCTCTCTGACTTATGTAAACTGTATTATTATAGTATCATTTTACCGAAGGGCATATATACTTTTGCAAGATTTCACCAGTACCTTAGTTCAACTGGCTTCTTTTACCTGTCCCACCTTCTTCCAGTCCAACAGCTAGATGACTACCAATATATTCTTCTTAAAATCCAGATCAGATCAAGTGATTTAACTCCTTTATTTAAAATCCTCCAATGGAATGCCACTGGCTACAGGATTAACTCCAAAATTCTTATGAGGCCATAAGGTTCTGTGGTATTCATCACGTGGCCTTTGCCATCCTCAAAAGCTTCATCCCATGCTCTGATTCCCCAGTTCTTCCTTGCTTATTTTGCGTAGGCTTTTTCCTTTAGCTTAATAGGTCTACATCTCCTCCAATAAATTTGAAAAATGCTTGCTCAGAAACTGTACTAAAGTATATTCTGCAACTTCACCTTCTCAGACACACAAAGGCATTCCTTCATTTATGCTCTGCAATGATCTCTCTGCAGCCTTATTCTACAGCCTGATCTAAGGTCTCCTGGGACAGTGCCAAGTGGGGCTATCTATACACTGATAAACAAAAAGAGCTTTTCAGACCACATTTATCTATAAAGACTTCTTCCCCTTAGTAATAAGATAGTAGGAAAAATCTTTTTTGTTATTTGACAATTTTAATGTTCCACTCAGCATTATGGCATCTTATATACAATTTTGATAGTTTCAACTATGTATGAGAGTTCCTGTATTACTCAGTAATGTAATCTATAGAAAATAACATTTTAATACTGAATAAAAAAACTGAATTAGAAAAACCCACTACAGAATTGTAGGAATATGATCATGCACACACACACACAGAGTGCAGACACTATACATATAATCTATGTTCAGATTATAATTAATCTAAAAGTTAAAATTTTATGTTGTTCAAATTAGAAAAAACTAATGATACATTTTTCAAAACAATTATGGTACTCACCATCCCCAGCAGGAAGTCCTCTCTCCTTTTTCTCATCACATTTGTTGCATTCACTGAAGTAAAGCAGCAGGAACATATCCAAAAGTACCCAAATCAAGGAGGTGGCTAGGACCACCTTGCAATATGCAAATTTTCTCATGGCACTTTAAGTCAAATGCAAAATTTTAAAATATATATATATATATAAATATACAAAGATCATGAAAATTATCCCAATCCAGCTTCATCAGAAATCACGTTCATTCCCTATAAAGAAAAGGAAAACAATGACTAAAAAATTTAGAACCTAGAAAATGAGTCACACAGTTAACTCACTATGAAAATTAAGAAATGACTTAATTTGATTAATATAACATTTTATAATCATACACATAACTTAAAAAGCAATGCTCAAGTTTATGGGCAAAGAATGCAAATGGACACTTTGCAGAAAAGATTCATAAGTGGCCAATAAATGTGTAGAAATATAATCAGTTCCCTACAACTACATAAATCCATCAAATATATTAGTCTTAACTCTCTACTCAAATGCTTTACTAATTTTAAGGCAAAACCAAACTTTTTTTTTTTTTTTTTTTGCGGGACCAGGGTTCGAACTCGCAACCTCGCATTTGTCAGGCAGGCACTTGTGCCATGGAACTATCTCCCCGGCCCCTATCCAAACTATTAATTGCCACAGGAATTTAAGCAACCAGTGATGCTAGCCTAGTTCAACCTCTAGAGTTTCCAGACCCAAAGAGTTCTCTCTGTACTCTAGACTGCAGCAATGTATCAGGCTAATTTTTATCTCTCTTTGTCATTGAAACCTATCCTAAAAGTTCCACAGTGACTATCACCCATGAAATATGGAAGACAACAAGCATCTGAGACCTAAACTTGTTTGGACATTTTTAGTTTCTGTTTTCCACTCTCCCATCTCCCCTTATCCTGTTATATAATACAGAAACGACTGGACAGACATCACCAAATCTGGAAAGTCACTTGGGATACTTAGATTAGACATGTTTCTGGCACACAGGTAGCTCAGCTTGGGGAGTTCCAGAGCAGTCAGGGACTCAGAGGTAGAGAAGTTCGCCCCTGAGTAGAGGACTATGAGAACAAAAGGACTTTGTCACTGCTGATCAGGAGAAAGACAAGTGATGTGCATTCCAAGAAAGTAGCAAACAGAGGAAACACGCTTTGTACATATGTCCCATGCTGAAAATCATACAAGGATATTTTGAGAAAGATTAGACTGATAGTAGCAGCTTCTCCTTGCAGCAACTTTATGTAATATGTTCCATGGTGGCCAGAAAAAAACAATTATTTACATGAACAATTCAGGACAGGTAAGTGGATTCCTATGGAAGAGGTAATGCTACTTTTTCACAAAGTTAAGAAGTAGAAACTTAAATATAAACTGAAACAAATGGGAGGTGATACTTCTAAAGTCTATCAATAGATAAATGAATAAACAAATCGCAGTATTTATACATAATGGAGTACTACCGTGCCAAAGAAAAGGATAACATGAGTCATCTATAGAGAAATGGATGCACCTTGAGACCATAATGGTACGTGCAATAAATCAGACACACAAGCTTAAATATCACATGGTTTCTTTCATATGAGAAACCAAAATATGAATAAAAAACAAAATAAAAGACATACTGGGAAATAGGGAGAAAAGTCTTTTTCAAATGAGAGGGGTTAAAGAGCTGGAGGGGGTAAGCAGAAAGGGAAAAGGTCTGAAAGAAAATTGAGATGCACTATGTACATGCAACAAATCCCTACAAGGAATGTAATCATTATGTAATGCAAACATGTACTAATAAGAAATTAAAACTGAGAATATTACTATATATTTTAGAAATTATTACAAATTAGTAAATTATTATTATTATTCTCTGGGCACTTTCAACTCAACTCAACTCCTGCCTATCCTTCCATCAGATCACATTCCCTGACTACATGGTGAGAATAAGGATGCTACTGTTATGTTCGTGCCTCAAAATGATGCCTCTTTAATGTGACGACCGAACTATGTTACCTGCAATGTGTAGCCAGTGACAGCTACACTAATACTGAAAGAAATAGTAGGTGCAATGTCACAAAACAATAGTTTTCACCATAGAAACTAGATAATTTATATATTGAGGCATTTTACATGAAAGGTTACCTCTTCTGGTTACTGGCAAGGCATCTCATGCAGCAGATTTCAAGTGTAGCTTCGTAGTTTCCAAAGCTGAAATTTTTTTACTAACGTAAAACAGATCCAGACATGCCTGAAAAATCTGCCTTTTCCTCTCCCTCAGGAAAAAGGAAAAGTGTGTGTCCACACAAAGACCCACACACAAATCTATACTGCAATTTAATCATAATCATCAAAACCTGGAAACAATCCAAATATCCATTACCTAGTAAATGGATAAGCAAATTATGGTACAAGTTCAACATCTCTTATTCAAAATGCTTGGAACCGGAATTGTTTAATATATCTGAATTTTTCCGAGGTTGCAATAGTTTGCACAAACTTTATAGATATAGCAGACTTAACCTGAAGTCAGAAATGCTTCAAGGCCTGAAACTTTTCGAGTGTCACTCTGGCACTCAAGTTTCAAATTTCAGAACATTTTGAATTTTATATTAGAGCTGCTCAACTTGTACATCTATGTAATGAAACACTGCTCAGTAACCTATTAATAATAATTATTATTAGTATTTCCTGAGGTATTACAGATTTAAAGGTTAGGGAAATAAGTTTACTACTTGGGATATTGATAATACAGAGTGCTATAATGTTTACTGGTTGAAATATTCCTACCTAGGACAATGTCTCATACCTTGATTAGTATATCAACTCATGAGGTAATATTGAAATATCTTGAAAGTTCATTATTTTTCCAACTTATGAAGTAATATATGCTCATTATAATGAACCTGGTAAATAAAGAAAAGGGCATGGCTTACTAGGAGGTATAAAAACTGAAGCCATATTAATATGCTGAGCTGTAAAAGGCTCAAGTCAATAGCCTCTGATACTGCCAGTTCTGCTGATAACCAACTATTATGGACTACTGGACACAGACAGTATCCACGATGCTTACTGGTGACCAGGTATCACTTGTGGGACTGAGCTACTGCTATTTCCTTGATATATAGCTGATTTCTCTTAGTTCAACGAGAAGAAATAGTGCTTAGGAAAGATATTATGTCTGCATCTTATACTCTGAACAACTACTATGAAGACAACAATATGCAATGTATTAACTATTTTAACTGTCCTACTAACCTGTTTTGAAACTGCCTTGTTGGATAAAATCACACCCCAGTTAAACTGTACTAGTATTATCCATTTTGACTGAAATGTTGTAACATCTTAGCTTTATTCTGAGGTGAGGTGGCATGACTATAAAGTGGCAGCATGCAAGATCTCTACAGTCATACTGGTGTGTGTGTGTGTGTGTGTCCATGTTGGCTATTTTGTTTTTCTGAGACAGGGTCTCAGTATGTAATACAGTCTGGCTTCGAACCAACTATGCAGCCCAGTCTGGCCTTGAACTCTCAACGGTCCTCTTGCCTCAACCTTCTGAGTGACAGGATTACAGGCACATATCACCACGGCTGTATTTTTTAAACATAATATGCTCAACAAGAATTTTTAACTTTGTTCTCACAACAATCATTGAGTAGTACATACTAGCCAACATCATAATATTTTAATTAATTTATTTTTTTCAATGGAAATATGCTTTTAAAGTTTTTAAAACTAGGAGAAATTATCATACCACATCTTAAGTAGATTCTAAGATCAGTATAAATTCAAAGATATACTATGAATTATAGAATGATTAAAATTAAACAATATTCAGAATATTAAATATTAATTTAAAATTAAATTAAATATTTCAAAACAATATTCCAAAATTAAAATTAAATCATGAGTCCAACTAAGAGGCCAGAATGTTGTGTACTATATGCATAAATCTGTGATCGATTCAGAGCATTCATATAGCATTTGAATAGGTTAATATATATAAAACTATCAAGAGAAAGTTTTGATGATAGTAAACAATTACTAAGAATAAAACATGAAGACTGGGATAGCATATATATTACCAGCACTTCTAACAGTTTGGGGATAAGATATCACACAAAGTTCTAGTATGTCGTGGGCACAGACAGTGTCCACGATGCTTACTGATGACCAGGTATCACTTGTGGGACTGAGCTACTGCTATTTCCTTGATATCCACCCTGCAGACACAGAATCATGACCCATAGGGTGCAGGAGAAGTCCATTTGTACAATATGCTGATGGAAATATTTTGCTGCTGCGTACAAAAGAATATAATTGTTTGCCCTCTTTGGTGGGTTCCTTCAACATTATAACATTTTACTTCTTACTTCAAAGTGGGCTTAATATCTCCAGAAGTATCTAAAAAGGCCACATAGTGTTTTACACTCGAACAGATACAATGGAAGTTTCCTGGCTCATGACTGGCCCTTGTTCTCCTCCACTTCCCTTCTTCCAGGTTTTTTTCGGGTAATAAGTCCAGTCCCATGGCCACAGGTTAGTTAAAAGACCTACCCAAGCCAACCACAGAACCTGGCTCCTTGTCCCTCCCTCCCCTCAACGAGACACCTGGGAGACTATCAGTCATAATGCCTGCCTTGTAGAAAAGGTCTACTTGTAGTCAAAGAAATGAGACTAAGTAGAAGTATGCAGAATGAGGCAGCGGGTTGTAATGGCAACCAAGTCCTTGACGCTCAGCTTTGTGACCACCTAAGAATCCTATCAATCCTCTTTTTCTACTTAAGAGTTGTTATGATTTATGTCTAGTTGTCCCCGCAAAGCCTCATATAGTCATTGGGTGGGGACTTCTATAGATTGAGACTTGACTCATGACCCCTGGGATTATGTGTTTAATATTGATGGGATTATCAGTTTGAGTAGGGCTGGGACTATGGGTGTGGTCTAGTGTCCGTCGCCGTCTCCGTCCCGCGGAAGAAAGCACACGAACACCTTATCTCTGCTAACTCCTTTATTGGCTGGGCAGCGACCTCAATACATGTCCGTCCGAGACGGCTTCCTACGTGTCGCGCGCGTATCACTTCCCATGCTCGGGCTTATAAGCAACATCTAACCAATTATAAGATTACACGTGGGGATCAGCGATTGGGCAACAGTAAGGAAGCATTTATCAACTACCATATTTGGAGAGGAGAAGAGACTAAGCAAGGCTCAGGAAGCAGGATATGGGCGCCATATTGGACACACGATGGGCGGGGGAGCAGCAGAGGCGGCA
>PVJA010010339.1:0-58356 GCA_004027025.1 Myocastor coypus
CTTCCTTCCTTCCCCTCCCCCTCCCTCCCTCCTCCTTCCCTCCTTCCTTACCTCCTCTCTCCCGCCCTTCCTTCCCTCCCTCCCTCCTTTCTTCCTTCCTCCTTCCTTCCTTCCTTTCCTCTTCCCGACTTTCTTTCCTTCCTTTGTTTTTTGGTGGGGGTGGGGGGTCATACCAAGTTGTCCAGGCTGGCTCAGACTTCCTTGGACTCCTGCCTCAGCTTCCTGAGTACTGAGATTAGAGGGGTGCACCACTTTCCGTGTTGTCAAATACCATAGCCTTTGCTTTTTAAATAGCCCCCTGCTTCTTCACACCTCCTCGGAGAGCCTGGCTTGTGCATCATCTATGCAAGGAGGATCATTTGATTCCTCACCTCCAGAGATACTTTTGTACTTCGTACAAAACACGTGTGTGTCACTCCCTGCAGAGAATGCTGAATATTTGTGTGTCTTTTTCCCAGGTTTGGTGTTAGTCCTCTTTGTATCTGGTGGTTGGTACTGTGCTTAGCACAGAACAGACAGGGAACAAGGAACACATGATTATCCACAGGAGTTTCCACGTATCTGAAAAAATATCCTTTGGGCAGTAGAGTTATGGGATTTCAAACAGTTTGGTGGAGAGGCGGACCTTGTTCTCTCTTGGGATCATTTCCCGCAGCATCTTGTGTTCGTGGACCCCTCTCAAGATGGCCTTCCTTTATGTGTACCTGTTCCTCAAAGGCTAAGCTCCCTAAAGGCAGGGATTTCTTTTTTTGCCAATACCAAGTCTTGGGACACAGTAGTAGTAATGGTGATGATGATGATGATAGCAGTAATAATTGATCATTTCTGAGGTCTATAACATTAATTACAATACATAAATACATGTTTGGATTGCATTATATTGGCTCAACCTGTGTTCACTGAATTTTTTCTTAGTGGTGCCTAGGATAGAGCGCAGAGTCTCATACATGGCCAGGGTGTGTACATTCGCAGCCCATCACTGTAAATATACTTGCTGGATTTCGTCATACTGTGAGAAGTTTAATGTCTGGGAGAGCTTCAGTTGTGTGGGTCTTACCTGCACATGATCTGCGTCTTATTTCTGCAACATTTCTTCACACACAGCAGAGAACTGGGAGCTCCGATTCAGTTCCCTGTGGACAGGGAAGGCAGCTTGGCTTAGCCAAGTAGCTGGCATCCAGAACAGGCCACAAATCTAGGGAAGAAGCTCAGATACAGACCTGGACGCAGACAGTGGCCCGCTGGGCACCGCGTGCACACACCTCTTCATTCCAGCCAAGGAGAGTCAGCCTGTGCCATTCTTGGTCTTGAAGTGGAGTGGCTGTGAGTGCACAGTGGGGGCACTGATCACACACACACACACACACACACACACACACACACACACACACCCGTGGAGCCCTGGGTGGCAGCAACAAGCCAGAGTCGCTGGAGACACTCGCTAGTACAGGGTAGCTTGGCAAGGTATGTTGCCGCACACTTGGGTGGCCCCTGAATGTTCCGTGCCCCAGCTCAGCCTTTCCAATATTGTTTTCCCAGAATAGTAGAGTAAAATATAACCTGGGCAGTCTAGTAAGAATTTCAAGAAGTCAACAAATATTTGTGTAATATTTTCTTCATGTGCTGTTACTTTCCAAACAAAAGTACTCTCAGAAAAATATTCAAGCTCAACTGAAAAAGTACATAGCAATCAACTTTCATTCCCAGCTGGCCTGAAACCATCTAACTGGTAGCCAGATCTGAAGACAGACAAGTGACTAATGCTAAGGCTGTGTGTGGCCAGGACCAAATGTGTTTTCTGACCACAAGACCATGTCTGGATTCTCCTTTGTAATTACTCACACAGTCTCCTGTTATTGTAAAACTTACATTTACTTCCTACCTTCGACATGTAATTCAGGGCCCAAGGTTGTGCCCCAAACCTGAGCAAAGTTTTCCCTGTTGTATTACAGCCTATGAAATCATTGTTTGAGGATGAGTATATGTGTATTTGTGTCACCACATTTGTTAAATACGCTCGCTACAATCTTGTGAAGTAGGCCCATTCCTGCCTTGTTGGATGAAGTATGGTACCCACCAAGTGTTTACTGAATACCTACTGCTACTACTGTCGAGGACTGTGTTGGGGTAGAAACACCAGGGAGCAAGACCCCAAAGGCTGTCCTTTGCTGGGAAAGACCAGGGAGCAGAAGGAGGGAAAGAAGGAAGGCAGAAGAGAAAGTAGCACTGGCAAGTGCTGTATGCAAAGCCCAGGGCAGGTTAAAGGGAGACTCTGTGCACTTTCTTTAGCTTGAGATATCAGAGGTCTCTCAGAAGAGATGACATTTGAACTGATATCTTTACCTGTCTTTTTTTTTCTTGTACCAGGGATTGATCTCAGGACCTCAAACTTGCCAGGCAGGCTTTTAGGCCACTGAGCCATCTCCCTAGCTGAACGGGTGTCTTTAAATGACAAGGAGTAGGACAAGCAAAAAGCAGGAAGACGAGCATTCAAGAGCCATTGGTGTACAGGCCTAAAGACTGGAAGGAGCTTGGCACGTTCCAGAGACACAGGCAAGGCTAGTGAGAGTTGAGGACAGCAGGCTAGTCTGAGAGCCCAGTCACATGCACCGCACCGTGCAGCGGTGAGGACAGACATGATGGGATAGGCCTGAGGCAGCAGTGTTTCACACGTGGTGTGTGGCGCCGCACAAGAGAGGGGCAGGGCTGGGAGTATGCGTTACAGCCTCCAGGAGCCCAGTTTGCCTGTGGGTGGGGTCTCAAGAAGGAACGAATGGCAAGATCAACAGTGATTCCACAAGTTTCAGATTTGAGCAGCAAAGTGGAGGGTTCCTGAGCTGGCCAAGACCACGGGAGAACTGTGTAGCTCATGAGTAGCAGTCAGAACTGGGGAGCAAGCCCCTGAGCTACCCCACTGAATGCCCTCCTGCCCTCACCACACCCCTGCGCAGCACAGGGGAGACTGCTGCCTTGGAACTTCCGTTTCAACTGTGTCCATGGCTTCTGCTCCTTCGGCTGCTCATTTTATGACATCAGCAGCCGCCACATTCGGGCTGGCAAGGCAGCTCAGTGGACTAAGCGCCTGCTTTGGTTCAATCCCTGGTTCCACATGCAGCTCCGCTGCCCCCCCCCCCCAGCCAGTGACCAAATCCCAGTGTGGTGGCACTTGCCTGTAATCCCAGCACTGAGGAGGCTGAAAATGAGAGGGTCACTACGAGCCTGAGCTGCTTAATGAGACCCTGTACCAAACACATATAGATCACATTCAGGTTTTGTATCTTCTACCTGCTTTGTCCCTCGTGATGTGCTGTAAATGTTAGTGTCTGCCTAGGTGACCCTGCTCACCTGGTGCCTGGGGCCCCTGGGTGCAGGCCTTAGGAGGGAAGATGTAGGTCTGAGGCCTGCCCCTACATAGGCCGGAAGTGGACAGCTGTCCTCCTCAGACAACATACTTGCTCGTGTGTCCGCAGCCACTCCTGCAGCAGGTGGCACCAGTCCCTGTACAGCGAGCAGACCCTGTGATGTGTGAGCCCTCATCTGAAATAGCGGAGCATTTGCATGCCACTGGCACGGTTCCTCCTGTGTGCCTCAAGTCATTGCAGGATTGCTTCTAATACCAAATACAGTGTAACGGCCGTGTCGTTGCGTTATTTAGGGAACAATGACAAGAGAAGTCTGTGGGTGTTTAATATAGATGCAACGTTTTCAAAAATGTTTTCAGTCTGTGATTGATTAAACCCACAGATGCAGAACTGAAGGGTGTGGAGCACTGATTGGAGAAAATAATATGGTTACTTTGCTTGTATATAATCAGAGAAAATGTTTTGATCTCTTAGGTAAAAATTAAACTGATTTAATCTAAGTGTTTCTTTATTGTGAGGCTACTTTCTACATTTGCCTTAAGAATAGCATGGGGCTTAAGGTGCTGTCTTCTTTCTTTCTCTACAATAGGAATAAGAATACAGTCATTCTCCATGGGTATTTAGTGAGGGTTAAGTGAAATGGTGCATAGTGCTTAGCACAGTAGCTGTGTGTGACCTTCGGTAAATGGAAGTGTCACTTACACTAATGAAATAATAATGGAGGTACAGGGGGAACTCTCAGAACCACTGTAGCAAGCTTAGTGTTCGGACACACTAGTCTAAGAACACAGAGAAGCAGACTTATTTAAATTCCTCCCAAGAGCTTGGGCAAAGCCTGGTTTCTTTGCATCTCAGTTTTCTCAAGCGAGAGTCTGACGGTCGGTAACCTCAGTTTTCCAACTCCTGTGATTGCAGAGGATAATGTGTGTTTTCTCTCCAACCTTCGTATTGCCAGGCTCATGACAGTTTTGTCTTTGGATCAACTAAATCACTGTGATATTTATTGCCTGATGTGACCTTTTGTGAACGCAGGGTAGAATCCCAATGTTAATATCACTTTCTATAAATATAGATTGAGGATGAGGAAATATCCTGCCTCTGGAGAAGCACAGCTATTGAATATCTTTCTCTTTTTAGATCTCGGTCTGAGGGCTATTACTCACTGTTGGCATCCTTCCTGTGTCTCACTTCTGTCACTGTCTTATTTCATGTCTCTGGTGCTGGTCGTCACCTGCCGAGTCAGAATTCCCCACTCAGCCTTCCCTAGTTACAGACATTGCCTTTGAGCTGTGCTTTCTCGCTTCCTCTAACCATTTGATATTTAAATATAGAAAATAACCAGCAAACTCACAGTCTTTCACATCAGCTGAACTCTTATTATACATCTAACAGATTTTCTGGTGAATTCCATGGTGTAACATTTATAGTCAGAAATCTGCCATCAGTTCAGAATAAACCCTGTAAGAAACTGACAAAGAACTACATTCATTTCAACTTTGAAACACACAGTCAAAAATAGGAGGTAGCAACCCACAGAGGAGGCTTCGAAAGGTGAATGGAAGCAACAGAAGGGCTTGTAGCCTGTTCCTTGGTCTTTCGCTTTTCCTGTCCAACTTTTCTTTATTATTGTTGTTGTTGTTGTTGTTGTTTAATGCAGCGGTTCTCGACCTGTGGGTTGCAGCCCCGGTAGGGGTCGAACGACCAAAACACAGGGGTCACCGAAAGCCATTCCGAATCGTAACTGTAGCAAAATTACAGTTTTGAAGTAGCCACCAAAATTACTTTTCGGTTTGGGGTCATCGCTACATGAGGAACTGTATTGCGGGGTCACAGCATTAGAAAGGTTGAGAACCACTGATTTAATGTATTTGGTACAGTCTTATTATGCAGCTTGGATCCATAGTGATCCTCCTGTTTTCAGTCTCCCCAGTGCTGGGATTACAGGTGTGCCTACCACACCCAGTGTCGGTGGCCAGAGCAGCATGTGGTCCAGGCATCAAACCTCAGTCCCTGTGCTTGCCTAAGTAGGCACTTAGTCCACTGAGGTATCTTGTTGGCCCTCCTGTCCAACTTTTCTAAACCGCTGATTTGATTAAAAAAAAAAAAAAAAACTTTTTTAAAAGTCTAATTCTTCTATTGGAATATGCTGATTCAATAAGAGAACTTTTTCAGAAATCTAACTCTTACATTTGAATATCAAAGACAGCTCCAGAAAGGCTGAAAGTCCTTCACACGTATGAGTAATATTTCCAGAGACTCCACCCCCACATCATAGCCAACAAACAAGAAATGGCAACATGCCATGTGCAAATATTTGTTTTGTTTTGTTGGCTTTTAGAAAAAAAAAATTAATCATTTATTTATTTATTTATTTAGTGCAGGATTTCACTATGCAGCTCAAACCCCTCCTGTCTCAGCCTCTCCAGCACTGGTATTACAGGTGTGCACCACCACATCTGGTTTCAGTGGCCTGATTGACACTCCAGGCCAGCGTAGTATGTGATACTGGGGGTTGAACCCAGGTCTTTACACTTGCCAGACCCCTGAGCTACCTCCCCAACCGTTTTTTGTCTTTTTGAGATAGGGTTTCCTTATGTAGTTCAGGCTGGCCTCAAACTTACTGTGGTCCTCCTGACTGAGCTTCTCAAGTGCTGGGATTACAGGCATATGCCTCCATGCCCAGCCTGGGTGTGAATTTACTGCTGACGGGTGTTCTTTAAAATACCTTGTAGGGGCCCAGTGGGAGTGCTCAGTGTTCTAAAGTGCCTGCTTGGGAAAGCGTAGGCAGCTTCAGGGACCGCGGTTCGATCCCCGGCACCACATGCTGCGCCAGCCCTGTCCTCGGGGTGTCGGGGTGGGCTGAGCCAGCCATAAAAATGAGTGAATAAACAAAGGTTCTGAAACAAGAAAATAAACAAATAAAATTCAAAATAAAATAAAATACCTTGTAAAGTTTTACTTTGTCTTTTTTTTTTTTTTTTTTTTTTTTTTTTTTTGGCAGAACCAGTAAAGTTTTACTTTGGAAATAGATTATCTACTAGGAAATGGTATAAATTACAGCTATTTTATCAATAAGTACCTTAGTATATCTGGGAATTTTTACTAAGTTAAAGAATCCCAGCCTACATACTGCTTCTACAAGAAATATTTTTGATTATGAAAACAAGGATTAATGAATTTAACTAAGCCATAGATTTTATATACTTTTAATATTTATTCATTTCAGTTTTCCTATTTTTGAAGCCAATACAAGCTGAGTATCCTTTACACAAAATGCTTGGAACTAGAAGTGGTTCAGATGACAGATTTTTGTGTAGGCTCTACTAGTTGAACGTGCCTACTCCAGAAATTCAGGACCCTACATGATCCAAAATGTAAAGCTTTCAGGTAACCATGTCAGCATTCAAAACACCTCAGGTTGTGGATTTTTGGTTTATGGATATCCAACATGTGGATCATTTCCCACATCTCATATTTTCTCACAGATCCCTGAAGAGGTGCCCAGCCCCAGCCCAGAGTCCAAGCACTCCGTGGTTAGCCACACTCTGCCTGGGAGCTCCTGTGCCTGTGGTGATCATTCCTCCCTTCTTCCAGGGAGTGAGAACTGATTTGAGGGGCAGAAGCTGGCTCACCAGTAGCGCCACTAGTGACCTAAAAGAAGGGGGGAATCCCCTACACAGGGCAGAGGAGTTGCCAGCAGAATTTCCAGCTACATCCGTTGACACGTGGGCATGGCTTGAGCAGAGACTCGGCTCTTTTCCTGCCCCTCTAGTTGCATGTTCGCTTGGCCTGGTAAAGGAGGCACAGAGTCCCTTCTGTGGGGCTGGGAGGCCTTCAGAATCATCTGCCCCAGAGACAAGGATTTCCTTCCCACATGTTGAAAGGAAAGCAGCTTTGTGTCTGTATTACTTTGCCGATGAAAGAGAGAAGGGAAGAAAGGACAGGCTAAGAAAGAGGAAGGGAGAGGAGAAAGAAAGGAAGGTACCATCACCAAGTGATGAGGACAGATGGAGTGTACGTGCTCTAGCAAGCTTTATCCTAAGGGCGCAGAAAAAGAAGCATGTTGCATTGGGGGTTTCTTTGTTTATGCTGGAGTATTCATCTGTGCATAATGAGATATCTCGGGTGGAGCCCAGGTCTAAACAGAAAAATCACTCTATGCACACCTCATACAAATACACATACTGGAAGGTAATTTTGGACATATTTTAAGCAATATTTGCTTGTTGCTTTGGTAGAATTTTCTACCTGTTGTATCATGTTGGTAGTCAAAAATCTGTAGATTTTGGATTTCAGACTTTTAGACTAGAGATGCCCACCCTCAGAGAGGCTTTTGTGTGCTATAATCAATCCCATGTTACCACTCAAGATCGTCCGCTGTGTGTTTTTAATCTTTAGTGTGGGAAAAGTATGCAATGAAAAGGAAAAAGGGAAGGGGGGTTTACAAGCAGGTAGGGCTGCTTAGAACCAGTCCTGCCGCACCTGGCTCTGTAGTTCTCAGAGTGTGGGCCAGGGACCTCTGTGGTTCCCAAGAGCCCTTCAGGGTGGGCATCAGGTCAGAATTGCCTTCGTGGCAGTGTGACAGTGTGACATCATCTGTCTATCTTCACTTGTTCATGAGGGAATTTCTCCAGGAGCTCCATTGTGATATTGTGACAGGTTGAATACATTCATTCATAGATAGCAAAATCTAACTCTGGTTAAGACAGACGTTAAAGATACTTACACAGCCAGGCATGCATGTCTATAATCCCACCACTCAGGAGACTGAGGCAGGGGGATCTTTCTGTATTCCAAGACCAGCCTGGGCTACAAAGTGGAGCTACATAGCAAGACCTGGTCTCAAAAAAAAAAAAAAAAAAAAAAGAAAGAAAGAAAGAGATAAATATATATATATATGGTACTCTTCTCATTTCTTAAAATCTTTAAGAAAGCTTATATAAATGAGGACGAGGTAAAGAGTTGAAGGGTGGAGAGAAGAATGAGAAAAAAGATTTAATATATAGGTACAAATTACCTATGATGAACCTAATCAATATGTATAGCAAATATGTACTAATAAAAATTTAAGGCTAAAAACTAAATTTGCCACTTCTCATTTCTATAACCTCAGTAGCATAAGCTAGAAAACATAAATAAACCTGTAAAAAATAGACAGATACACTTTTCCATTTCTCAGTCTTAATGTCTAATGTGGTAAATACTGATAAATATAATACAAATCTTAAGAAACATTTTGGTTCTATAATAAAATCTAAAATACAAATGGGGGCTGGTGAGATGGCTCAGTGGTCTAAGGTGCCTGCCTAGGAAAGTTGAAGCAAGCGCAGGGACCATGGCTCGATCTCTCGCACCTCATGCTGTACCAGCCCCACCACCAGGGCAGGCTGAGCTGGCCAGAACACAGATAAGTAAATGAGGTTTAAGAATAATAAAATGAAATAGAATTTTTAAAAATAATAGCTAAATAAATAAACATACAAAAGGGTTAGCCTGGCGTGATGGTGCATGCCTATAATCCCAGCACTTGGGAGGCTGAGGCAGGAGGACTAGTGCAAGTTCGAGACCAGCTTGGGCTACAAAAGTGAGTTCAAGGCCAGCCTAAACTGCATAGCAAGACTGTTCCTCAAAAAGACAAAAATAAAATACAAAAGGGTGAAAGCTTGAACCCAGAAGTGTGAGAACTTCTGCACTATTCAGGAATACATACTTATTATTTCCTTAAGGCAAAAGCCACATTCTTCATACCTTTCATTTTGTTTCAAAACTATTAAGTAGGCACTTTAAAAGAGCCTGACTTGATAGCTCAGAATCTCTCCACTGATTCCCAGGCATGCACTGGGTTACCAGGCAACACAGCCTTACAGATTAATTCTCTTAACTATAGTTGATTGGTTGGTTGGTTGGTTGGTTGGTTGGTTGGTTGGTTGGTCTTTTGAGATAGGTCTCACTGGATGGTTCAAGCTGGCCGGCTGACTTGCTTTATTAACCTGTCAGTGTTACATATTACACATAGTATCAAGTCATCTTATTAAAGGGTTCTACGTTAGTACATCACGTGAACAGTAAAAAGCCAAGTAAGAGCCGGGCGTGGTGGCGCATGCCTGTAATCCCAGCACTCGGGAGGCTGAGGCAGGAGGATCAGTGTGAGTTCGAGACCAGCCTGGGTTACAAAAGGGAGCTCAAGGCCAGCCTGAACTCCATAGTGAGACCCTGTCTCAAAAAGACAAAATAAATAAATAAATAAATAAATAAATAAATAAAAAGCCAAGTAAGATGGCTAAACCTCACCCTAGCATTTTAATATCCTCTGGACAAGCGAAGTTAGAAAGCCACTTTAAGCCGGGCGTGGTGGCTCACGCCTGTAATCCCAGCACTCGGGAGGCTGAGGCAGGAGGATCGATATGAATTCGAGACCAGCCTGGGCTACAAAAGTGAGCTCAAGGCTAGCCTGAACTGCATAGCGAGACCCTGTCTCAAAAAGACAAAAAAAAGAAAGCCACTTTACACACATGTAAGAATAGTGTTCCAAAATAAGTAGAAAGCTGCTACATTTTTAAGGAGAGGGAGAAAGATTTTCATTTTGATCTTTTTTGTGTTCCAACAAATTACATTTTCAATTAACAGAACAATGATATACAAAATGCTCTGCTGGTTAAATCTCTGAACTTCAGCACAAGTTAAAATAGTATTGGAGTCTTGGGTGGCCAAGCTGGCTTCGCACTGCAGAGCCTGCCCTGGCCTCAAGCTCATGCCTATCCTCCTGCCTCAGCCTCCCGAGTGAGTGCTGGGATCACAGGTGTGCAGCACCACACCTAGCTAATTCTCTCAACTTTGAAAACCCTTTTTATTTATTGCTCTGAGTTCTGTTTTCTAATTTTTTTATTAGTGTATGTTTACATACATAATAACTGCTTTTATCTGGAGGAATGAACGCATTGGTCTCTTCATCAGTTTTACTTCTCCTTCCCCTCCCTGCCATTCCTGTTATGAGCAAAAGAGTTAACATACGTCAGGTGCCTTTCAAAAGCTGACGGAAAGCAGCCCCTGAGAGGTGTTGGCTTCCAGGTGCCCTGCCTTCCTGGGCTTGGCTTGCGGCTAGCCCGCGGAGCCTCATGCCTCCCTTTCTTCCTCTAGATGGTCCGCAGGCAGAACGAGGGGCCGATGGCCCTGAAGGAGTGGATGAGGATATGATCGTGACTCAGAGCCAGACCAACTTCATCTGCCCCATTACACAGGTGCGGCTTGTTCCTCCTTCCCTGGAAGAGAAGGCAGTTCCCTTCACAGGTGGAAGCTTCCTGTTTTCTGAGTGGAGCTCACACTGGGGGGCGGGGGTAGAATTGAGAAGTGTATGTGAGACGTTGGAGATGGAAAGAGTCTCAGTCACACCCTTAAGATTCTGGGAATAAAGCCATGACCCCGGGGCCAAGTGGCATTGGTGCCACAGTCTCCCAACGTTTCCTTATTCACAGCCTACTAATCATCTAAAGCCCAGACAATGGGAAGTTAAAACACAGCCTTGGACTAGGAAAAAATAACTACTGGGAGTTGATCCTTTTCACTCCTGAAAGTCTCCTCTTTCCTTGATTACAGTTGGAAATGAAGAAACCAGTGAAAAATAAAGTGTGCGGCCACACCTATGAAGAGGAAGCCATTGTGCGCATGATCGAGTCCAAGCTCAAGCGGAAGAAAAAGGCCTGGTGAGTTGGTGGGAGAAGAAGCGAGCACTGGTGGGGTGGTGTGCGTGCCTGAGGGCAGAGCCTCTGGGTGTCTCCTGAGCTGTGTGCACTCCCTGCGCTGTGCCAGGGAAGCTGCTCTCTGGACAACAGCACTGAGAGAGAGAGTCTCCATCCCGGAAGCTGGGGGCACTTCAGCCACACCTCCAAAACAGAGGAAAAGGAATTCAGTTGAATTTTAATCATTAAAGATTTTTATGAATTTGCGCAATTAAAATGCGATTTTAGGAAAATAAAGGGCAATTGTAATATGAAGTGATTCTACCCTTTACTTGCTTACCATTTCTGGAAAGAATGATAAGTTAGCCAGGTAATTTTTTAAAATTTATGAAGTAAACATTCCTAGGAACTCAAAACCAGTGTCTTAATGATTATAATGTAATTATTAGGTGGAAACTGTCATTGGTCTAATCATGAAATGAGTTCCTCAAAGGTCTCGGTACACTTGTGGACAACTGATCAATGAGCAGAGCTTCCCTTCCTCCCCCGCCCGGCCTTCCCCCGCCCCCGGGACTGGCTGGCTTCCTATGGCCACGGGGTCTGAGGGCCTGCACTGCCCCATGCATCTGCCATCTGCCATGCTCTTATCACGGGCTCTTGCAGGAACGGAATGGCAGGTATGACCCGTCCTCAGCAGGCTCTGATAACACTGCCTTTGCTCTGCGTTGCTCAGAACTGTGCTGGTCCCAAGCTGGAGCTGGAGCTCCCCCCACTTCTCAGTGGGTGTGTGCTACGGGTAGGATGTGTGAGACTGGAGATGCAGGGTGGTCCCTTGGCACTCTGCGAGACTCAGTAAACATTATCTCACCACCACCTCAGTCATCACCGTCCGCACCACCATTGCTGTCTAGGCATGGGAGACAGTTATAGGGGAAAGGTCACTGCAAAAGCAGTGCCAGGGACAGATTTTAAAGGCTCCGGTGCAAAAGTCAGGCTATACTATAGAGAGTGAGTGTGTGGGGGTGGTAGCAAGAATTGTGGAGGCGCACTGCTAGACTGTACTCCCCACCCTACAGAAAGGGAAGATGGCTGCCGTTTCTAACCTGGATGTCTGGAAACACGGGTGTAGCTATTAGCCAGAGCAAGGTTGGAAGAGAGCATGTGTAAGGATTGCGAGAAGCTAAGTTTGAGTGCTCTGCAGTGTTGACCTCAGGAGAGGACCCTGAGCCAGTAGTGCTGACTGGGACGTTGTCAGTAGAGATGACGTTACAAGCTTGTGTGTGAATGTCCCCAAAGCCTCATGCAGGCGCAATGGGGCTTTTTCAGAGGTGGCTGGATCTAGAGTATGTGAGGCTGAGGTAGATTCATGGTGCAGTGCTGGGATCAGGGACACAAAGGGTCTGAATGCTGAGCACCCTAAGTAGCCTGGATAAGATTTAAAGGTAAAAAAGGCTGTGGTCTGCCCCTATTGCTCAGCTTCCTTCAGTGCAGCATGACCCATTTCTCTGTGGCAGTGCCCCTCTGCCATGCCACCCTGCCTCAGAGCCAAATGACTATGGACCGAAACCTCCTCAAAGTATGGCCTAAATACACCTGTCCTCCTTGAACCTTGGCTGTCAGGCATTTGCCTCATCAATTAGAGAAAAATACCTAAGATAGGCGTGCACCCGTGCTTCTGCTGCGGAGATGAGGAGTCTCTGCAGTGGAGAGCCAGCAGGACTGGCAACCACTTCCACACCACTCACCGTGATGCCCACAGCACCTGTCAGAGCCCAAAGTCAGCCCCAGGGCAGCAGCATATGCTAATCAGCAGCAGCAGCCACAGCTGGAGAAAGCAGACCCTAAGCACCCTGAAGCTCCGCCCAGAGACAGGAGGTGCAGTGGAGCAGAGGGCGCCGGGACAGCCACAGCAAGGCACAGGCAGGCCTGGCAGACGAGGCCCACCGAAGCAGACCGGAGCGGAGGCCACTCTTGGCCACTGCAGAGGCTTCTGATTCATGGGAAGCCGCGTCACTTCCCATGATGCGTGTGGGAGCGATGAGCCGTGCAGACTCCTCGTGGGTAAGACCATCTGTGACACATCCAGGTTGAGAAACCGCCTTTCTTCTCTTAGACTATTCTGATTGCCCTTTGTGAGCACTGAATCCCAAGCACATTGTGTTACTGGGTGCTGGCCGAAAGTCCTTATCCTGGCTCCAGTCCCAACGAAGGCCTTTCATTCCTGGCTCCAGGCCAGTTGCTATTACTGAGTTTCACCCTAACTGAAATTGTTAGAATAATGTAATTTTCTGAAGCTATCATGTTCTATCTCCGTCTCCGTCTCCGTCTCTCTTCTTTCCTTGTTTATAGTTTTTCTTCAGTGTTGACAGTGTAACCTAGGGCCTTCACATTGAGCCATATCCCAGCTATTTCTTTTTTTATTTTTTATTTTGAGACAGACTCTTGTAAGCTGTCCACATTGGGCTGAAACTTGGTCCTCCTGCCTCAGCCTCCCAGATGCTGGGGTTACAGATGCGTTCCACTGTGCCTGGCCCTAAAATACATATCTTAACCATAAGACTCTTTATTATCTTGTAAATAGAGCTGCCTTTTGACTTCCATATGAGTAAGGTATTTCCAGTTTTACCACAGTCATTTTGCTTTTCCGTAGAACAGGAACTATATTTAACAAACAGTCATATCTCAAGCATGTAAAGCATACATAGAACTTTGTGAACTAGAAATGTGTGATTTTAACAGCAGAATTCATTTCCAAACAAGTCCCTGAGCCCCATGCCCTCAGCTGCTCTATGTGCATCCTCTCACGGACTTCCAGAATGATCAGAAATTGTACTCTTGGCTTGCGCCAGCAGGGTTCTGAGCAGTGGAGGAGTCCAGCACCTGGGTGAAAGCTCTTAGGTCAGAACACAAAACCGACAGCTGTGGCTCATTAAGCCTGACATTTGGGGTTGTGCTACTTGGCTTGCTTGCCTAGCGACATGGTATCTTAGACACATGGGGCACAAGATTGAGTCACCCTCTGTGTTGAGGTACAGCAGGAGTCCATCCCACTCATACTTCTAGAGATCTCTTTAGAGCTTCTTTCTAGAGCCTGTGAATTGAACCTTAGAATTCTTGAGCTCCAGATCTAAGATCCCTTAGGACTCAGAGCTTAGCCCTGGACCGGTTGCAGAGACCAAGTTTCCTACAACCCCGTGGGACCTGCAGCTCTGGCTCCTGAGTTCAGCAGACCTCGGCACTTGCTTTAGGCCCTGAGAACTGCTCTGCCCTCTCCGTGACCCAGGCTGGGACCCAGCCCTCCTGCCTGTAGGTCTGTCTCCTGCCTGGTGACATGTGAGAGCTGAGGCCCGGTGTGGCCACGCCCAGCTTGCTCACCAGGATGTCACAGGGATTAAGGCCAAATGCTTGTGTAGAGTGCTGTTGCTCTCGAGCAGGGCTGTCCTGATTCAAGCCCATGGCATCAGGGCCTTTCTCATCCTTTCCACTTCGAAAACTTGGGTTTGCTTCTATGGGGTGGGGTGAGAGCTAGGTTCTGCCCTGACTCCTGTGCCTGCCTCTCCTCTTGGAAGTCTTCCCAGCGCCCTCACACATGCTGGGCACAACATCATTAGTGCCCCGTGCCATCCGCCTTGGTGGGAGGCAGGATCCGTAGATGAGCACGGGGGCCGGCGTGTGCTGTCCTCAGCTCTGACCTTCAGTTGACCACTCATTTCTCACAGTGACCCTCTGCTCTGCCTTTATTCACCCAGAGCATCACAGCCAGGGCATTGGAGTCCAGGTCTGTCCCCTCACCTCCACTTCGGTGCTGGTGAGGCAGGCACTCCCCCAGGCCACAGGCCTAGCCCTCGGGTCTCCCAGCCTGTATTTTTGTCCTCTGGCCATTGAGCTGTCCTTGGAGCAGGGCTGTGTGCTCCATACCACTGTGCCAGGCTCTGTTCCTGAGGAGCTCAGACCTTGGTATGCGACAGTGGGTGGGCTCCATACACTGTACCTGCTCTGCCTCAGCATGGTGTGGTTAATTCTGTCAGCCATTCTCAGAATGCTCTCATGTACTGACTAAAGCCACTGATGTCACCAGGAAGTTGTATTTCCCTGTCCCCAGCTTACTCACTGTCTAGCTGCTGCAGTTAGACTTTGCTCTCTGGACTGGGAAAGCTGGAGGCCTGGCCATGAGAAGTGGGTGCTGCGGGTTGACGGGTTGAGTGAGGCCATCCCACAGCATATTGGAGCTGTGTGTCCGCGTCCTGGATGCCAGGGTGATGGGAAGTGCTGCTTCTGAAGTATTGGAAGTGTTCCTGTCCTCTTTGCAATCTTAGCTGTTTAGCTGCATACTCAGAGAGACAGTTCAGTTGAAACTGCAGAGAACAGAAACCTGAGGAAAAGTACAAATTTTTGCCTTTGTGCTAATGTAAAGCTAGGTCATCTAAATAATGCACGTCTGGACCACCTCAGCCTGTTCCTCTCTTCTAAGACTGCCTTTCTGTAACTGTGATTCGACATCTGTTCCTGACCAGACAGGGCACATTTCAGTATTTAAAATGAAATCCTGTTATCAAGCATGTGATGACACGTTGATGAAGGCCCCTCTCTGATAAAGACTCCTTGGTCCAGAGACCTGAGCCCAGAGAAACTCTTTCATGTTATCCTCACAGCTTTCCTTCACTAAACAAGTTAGAGCTCGCTGCACCAGCTTCTTCCCCTTCCAGCTTGTCTCTTTTCTCTGCATTGTGTTTCGTTAAAACAAGGGCTGACTGTGTAGCCCCGGCTGCCCTTGAACTCATGATCTGCCTCCCTCCCAAGCACTGGGATGACAGGTTAGGTGAGTCCCAGCGGGCACAGCTGTGTCACTCTCGTGTACTTGTTGTTTTTAGTCAAGCTTGTGCTTTTTGGAGAGAGACTGGGCTGGGCTCTGTGAGACAGGGAGCGTAGATTATAGTTCACCATTGTGTGGTTAGAATCTAACACAGGGCTAGTCACACAGAAAGCTCAAAGGGATGCATGAATGGGCATATGTGTGCATTGGATATGTGCAAGATATAGATAAACCATGAAGTTCAAAACTCTTTAAAACGCCAAAGGGGCTGGGGAGATAGCTCCGAGGCACAAGTGCCTGCTGGGCAAGTGCAAGGTCGTGAGTTTGAACCCTGGTCCCACAAAAAAAAAAAAAAATAAATAAAAAAATAAAATAAAATAAAATAAAACGCCAAGCCTGGCCTGGCAGCACCACCTATAATCAGTCCCTGCACTCTGGGAAGTTGAGGCAGGGGGGTTGTGAATTGGAGCCCATCCCGGGCAACTTACTAAGACCCGGTCTCAGAAATAAAAAGGGCAGACGATTAGCTCAGTGTAAGGACTCTACCCTGGGTTCAGTCCCCAGTACTGGAAACAAATGTTCCATCGAAGAAGTGCTGGTCGGCAAACACGTGAGAGCCACTAGATGCTGAAGGAAGGGAGCAGCATGGAGCCATGTTGCTGTCACCCTGAGAACTAGCGGTTTGGATGGGTCCAAGGTAGAGAGAAGACAGACCCAGGGCCGCCTGACTCCGCACTCCGGGGCTCAGCTCTCGGTAGATCTCTGCACACTGGGAAGAAACCAGGTGACTTCATGCACCCCACTGCCTGCAGAAGAGACCACATTGGAACCCAAATGAGCGCGGCTCTGAGTCCCAGCCTCTGGCATGACTCACTCGCGGCTTTCCGCCGAGTCCCCTTGGCCCACTCAGCCTGTCACCTAGGAGGTCCACCAGCCTGGCCGAGTCTGTTCCCAGCTGCCGCCCCGGCCCTCCATCACAGTGCAGCATGCCTGGTTGCCCACCTGCCCTCTCTCCTGTTCCTTTGCTTTCCTCTTTCGCTCCATTAGCAACCCTCCTCAGTCCTACACTTGGGCCTGTGCAGACCCAGTGGTTGCTGCTGCCCTGGCCCCTCCTGGGCTTCTGAGGGGTGCTAGGGAGATAGCTCCATGGCACAAGCACCTGCCTGGCAAGTGGAAGGCTGTAAGTTTGAGCCCCAGTCCCACCAAAAAAAAAACAAAAACAAGAATGGTGCCAGACTCTTCTCCCTCTGCTCTGCCTTGTTATCCATAAAGTGGCCTGACTCTAGATTGTCCAAGCCTGCTGTGATTTCTCTTCATATGGAAAATAAAGTCGACAGCCCTAGGCCCTCGCCTCCCTTCCGAGCATTCAGCACCTTTCCTGGTAGCTTGTGCCACCACCTGACTGCCCTTCCACAGGCCTATCGGGCTCCTCTCCCTTTTGGGAAGCTGGGCTGACTGGACTGGTGGCACCTGGCTGCAGCCTTGACCTTGCTTCCTCTCCATGCTTGCTCAGTGACCTGTCCCCAGCTGCAGGAGAGCATCTGTGCAGGATGACCCAGCGCTGCCTGTCTGTCCTTTAGAAAGCAAGCCTAGAGTAGGCTTTGCCCACATGCTGCTGCTGCGGTCCTGGTCCCCAGGCAGGCGAGGAGCAGCAGTCCGTCTTCTGTTGGTGTTTGTTTTGTGAAATCTCTCCATTTCAGTACGTTAGTGTACGAGAAGTTTATGCTTCAGAGACTAAAGTTGAGTGAGCTGACCCGACTTCCTTTCCCTCACAGCTGCCCCAAGATTGGCTGTAGCCACACTGATTTGAGAATGTCGGACCTCATCCAGGATGAAGCGCTGAGGAGGGCGATCGAGAGCCACAACAAGAGGAGGCACCGCCACTCTGAGTAGGGCCGGGCCCACCGGAAGCCAGCCGCCTACCTCCTACCCAGCCTGCCCCGGGGAACCCCGTGTACTTACCAGGTGGACCCTGCAGGGCTCCCGGCGTACTTTGGGATGCAACCTAATGATTTTCAGTGTTACCAAAAGCAGTTTTCTAGCTCTACAATAACAGTACAAGCATATGACATTGTTTATTTTTGAGTGCTTTTTCATTTTAAATAAAATTTTGATGATCTGGAGCATTTCCTATCTGTGCATCTACTGCTATATTAATTGTTATAAAGGTGCAGATTTTTATACATTTTGTACTTTAGGGTGATTTTTATACTTGTTTTAACTGGAGAATGTATTTCAAGTGATCATTAGGGTGAGAAAAAAAATAAGAAGCACCCCAACTGAAAGGCATTTTCGATCAGTACAGCAGATAAGAACATTTGGTTCTAGAGCAAGGACAGCTTACAGTCCTCTGTTTTATGTCAGCTACAGCACTGAGCACGGAAGGAATTTTTATTTGTCATGTCTTTCTGCATGGTACAGGATACCTAGTTTCGGGCCCACCTTGGCAGTGCCGATCGGTGGTGTAAGGGGAGCCTTGGCCTCTCTTGAGAACCTACAGAGTCCTGGGGAGCAGCGACAGCCTGGCCGCGCTGTGCTCTGCAACCAACAGCCTCCGCTGGACCCTAAACCTTCTGAGGAAGATGGAGGTGTTAAAGTGGTGCTACCTCAGGTCCCGCGGGCCCCAAGGCTTTGTGGACCAGGACCAGCAGTACCTGGATATATTTAGCTCCAGTTACATTCTGATTGGGTGACTGACCAAAGCAACTTGAGGTCAACTAGACTATTAACCAAACGAAGCATGCCCAGAATGTGCTGGGACAACAGGGTAGTTAGTAATGCCTGACACTTACTGAGGGATGTGCTTGTGTACCAGGGCACAGACACATTAGCTCCTAGAATTGTTAAGGCCCAGTGAAAGAGGCACAACTGTTCCCAGGATACACATAAGGAAAACGGAGCACAGAGATGTGGGGTGACCTGTGGAATTGTGGAGCTCATGGGTGAGCTGGGACTGGCACTAGGCGGCCAGGTTGTTCATTTGTTTGTTTGAAGACAGGGTTTCATGGTGTGGTCCAGGCTGGCCTCGGGGCACTCGTTCTGCTACCACAGCCTCCAGAATGCTAGGATCACTGTTGTGCACTGCCACGCCTGCACTCAGGTCTCCCTTCTTTTCTTTTTTATGGCCAGCTCGGCCTGCCCTGCGGGTGGGGCTGGCACAGCATGTGGTGCCGGGGATTGAACCTTGGTACCTGCGATTGCCTAAGCAGGTGCTTTAGACCACTAAACCATCTCACCGGCCCCTAGGTCCCCATTTTTAACTCATGCTGCCGTCCCCTGTTGATTTGTCTGGGATCTAAAAACATATCCAGAGACCAAAGTTTTTGCGAAGAAACAAGCATGCAAGCGTGTGCATGTGTATACGTACAAAAGAATGTAATGGAAATGCGGGGATGACTGGCTGCAGCATCCGCCAGGCAGTAAAATCCGGAAGTACTGGCATACATTTGAGTCTAAGGGCCTGAGCCAACGTGGTAGAATTAGTTCTAAAAATACCTTCATGAGGCAGGCGTGAGGGCACACGCTTATAATCCCAGCGCTTGGGAGGCTGAGGCAGGAGGATCGATGTGAGTTCGAGACCAGCCTGAACTGCATAGCAAGACCCTGTCTCAAAAAAAAAAATCTTCACGAAATCCAGAAAGTAATGCAGCATTCAGTTCCCTACAAGAAAACAATTTTGAATTTCCTTATATGCTTTATCTGAATCAGACTTTCCTGAGGAAATGATTTTGTTTAAGCCAAAATAAACATACTTTTCATGGAATGTGGTTCTTTTGTGAAATACTCTGTTTCCTAAAACAGATAGGGACAAGCATGAAAAGCTTGCCCAAGATTTGATTTCCCATTTCTCCAATTCTTTCTAAAGGAATTCTGGAATACTGCTATAGATACCCACTCATACCAGTTAGAAAAACACCAAGAGACTCCATTCTCTGTGGAGAGGGGCTTGGAAATGTGTTTGACTGAACTTTCCTTTTGGTCTTCAGAAACTGTCTTTCAAATGTGTCTGGCCAGTTAAATTATATATAAAGTTAATTTATATCTTTAAAGATGTGTGATTCGATTGTCTATCAGTCTAGTGTATTTACTAAATATACTAGAACTTTTTCTTCAAATGAAATAAAATAATAATAATAAAACCCCATAAGCCAGCTTAAAAGGGAGCAGCGTTAGCCGCTGGAGGCAGGAGCCCTTCCTCTTTTCTGAGGACAGCCCTAGATCTGAGTGAGGACACGAGGCCCCATGTGTGGCAGCAGGAAAGCGCACATGGTAGCTAAAGGCTTCAGACATGACGGAGGCGGTGCTTGGACAACTGTGGGAACATGGTGATTTTGAAAATGATGCTCTTTTGAGAAGCTTCCACCCTGGTAAGCCTAAGACAGCATCCCTAACTCCAAAAGAAGACAACTTCTCTCTCGCTTTACAGAGCTTCAGGCCTGAGCTCCAGCTGCAAACATCCCCTTCTCCTGACAGGGACAGTGGCCCCAGGCCACTAAATTGCCTGCTGGCCAGAGTACTCTAGTGGCCTAAACGAGCCCTTGCTGTGCCCCTGGGAAGAAGTTGTCATAACCCCATTTTACAGGTAAGAAAACTGAAGCTCTAGGCCATCAAGTTCTGTCCCCAGTGTCACAAGTTCATGCGTGGTCCAGCCCATACTGGAATAGGCAGCGCTGTGACCACCAGGCCTGCCGCAGGGTGTGAATACACATGATCAGCTGCTTGGCACCTCCCAGCGCCATCACTGTCCCTACAGAGACCGCCATCTGCAGGCACCAGGCTGTGGCCACCACATGTTTCAAGTTCCTCTTTCTCCTGGCCTGCCTGCGCCTGAATGGACTCTGCTGGCTCTCGGTAGCCCAGATCTTGCCCCTCCCGTGGAGTCTCGGAATCTCCCATGTAGCTGATGGGCTGCGTTCTGCCAGGCCTCAGGCCTTCCTTTCCTATGGGTGAAAAGCAAGGCTAGCATGCAGGATGCTCCCCCAGCCCCGCAGCAAGCCTGTTCACCACCCGAAGTCCAGAAGGGTGCTGAGGCTTGAGCTCCTGGTGAGTGTGTGCAGGGACCTCAGGCAGCTCACTTCTCTGTCCCAGCTACAGGATTGCCACAGAAAGTAAGGCATAGGAACAAGTGCCTGCAGTTCCTGTAGGGTCTGTGTTGGCCTCTGCCTCAGCCTCCGAAGTGCTGAGCTTACAGCTGTGCACCACCATGCCCGGCCTGTGGAACCTTTTAAAGCTCTTAGGATTTTGTGTCATTTTCTCTTTTCTTTCTTTCTTTCTTTCTTTCTTTCTCTCTTCTCAGGATCTCTCTGTGCAATTCAGGCTTGCCTTGAGCTCACTTTGTAGCCCAAGCTGGTCTTGAACTTGCAATGATCCTCCTGCCTCAGCCTCCTGAGTACTGGCTCATTTTTCCATGACCAGGTCATGTGAGAGGTATGTGGCCTTTCTAAGCAAGCTGACATGCAGGTGGACCAGACAAGTATACTAGCAGCAGCTCTTCAGGAAATGTGTTTAAGGTCTGCCTACCTTATGCCATATTTTGTGCTGGTCTCAAACAAAAATTCGCCCTCTGGGAGGCTTGACATTTAAATTGCAGCCCGCAGTGAAGTTCAGTGGCAGACTGTTTGCCTAGCATGTGCCTGGCTCTGGGTTGCATTTCTGTCACTGAAAAAAGGAAAAGTAAAAATTAAATTCTGTAGAAGGTTATGGGAGTGCACCACACACACACACACACACACACACACAAGCAAGTAAAAATCTGCTGTAGTCAATCGGGTAAGAAGACTGAAAACAAGTTTTTGACAACTCTGAGACATTCGGATAGTGAGATAAGATGAAGGTAGATCACGGGTCTGCAGCCAGCTTTGGTTCTGGAAGTCTGTCTTCCAGCTTACATCAGACTTGGCTGACGGGGATCACTCTTCTGCAAAGAAAATAGTGGGGGAGCAGGGCCCCTCCTACTTTGCTGGTGGAGGGCAAATTGATGTAGCCACTTTGAAAATAGCTTGGCATTTTAAGAATGTTACATGTAGTGGTTGCACTCATAGGTATCTCCCCCAGAGAAGTGGAACCTCCTGTTGATAGAATGACTTTGTAAGCGTTCATAAGAACATGACGTATAATAGCAAAGTAAATGGACGCAATGCAGACACGCAGAGAAACAAAATAGGTGAATCCAAATAGTGGAATCCTGCTTGGCAAGGAGAAGGCATCGGGTACTTTCTAAAGCACCCTGCGTGTGGGTGTCTGTGGTGAGAACACGGCCTCCTTTCCTTCCCAGGTACGAGGGAGGCTGAAGTGCTAGTGCAAGAAGCCCATCATAGAGATTGCATAGGCTGTAAGCTCACCTGCATGAAAGCTCTGCAGAAGACATCTTGAGGGAGAGAGGGAGGGAGAGAGACGAGCCATGGCTCAGTGCAGGTATGCAAGGGACGGCTTTGGGGAAGGCAAGGTTCTGCAGCTGGCTGCAGTGGGAAAGGAGCCAAAGCTCAATAACTGCAGCTCAAGCATGGGTGGGTTTCCATGAGGTGACACCAGGGGGAGTGTCACGACAGGAGGGGCCGCGCCTGCTCCCAGGAGAGGTGTGCAGCCGCTGACAGTCACCAATAGCTGTAATTACTGACCTTTATCTCTAAAAGTAATGGTGTAGAAGCGCTGTCAAAGGGGAGAGAGGAAGAGGACAGCTGAGCCCCTGCAGACAGCTGGTGGGCACCCCGGTGTCCAAACAGAGCTCACACAGGGCTAGACAGACTGAGGAGATTTTGACATGAACAAATGCACAGGCAGTTTTAGGAGCAAAGGGAGACTTTTATCGAAAAAAGGTGAAACAAAATTTCATTACAAAGCAATAAAAGAGTAACACTAGTTAATACGTTTGTTATGGTTTATGTCTAGTTGTCCCCCCAAAGCCTCATGCGGTCATGGGGAGGGGACTTCTATAGATTGAGACTTGATCCATGATCCCTGGGATTATGTGTTTTAAGTACTTCTGGGGTTATGGGTGTAGCCTAAGGCAGATAGGCTAAGGCGGAGAGCCTGAATGTAATATAAAGAGAGACAGACCAACCCCTGGTTGGTCGATTGCCTCTGTCTCAATTGTTGCTGTTCCGCGGTCATGAACTGGATGCTCTCTGCCCTGTTCCACTCAGCCTTGGGCCAGCTGAATATGGACTGAAACCTCCAGTAACTGTGAGCTAATAAACCTTTCCTTCCTTCATTTTGAGTGCCGGGTATTTATCCCAGCAGCAAGTAAAAAGTAACTAAGACAACATTACATGTTAGCTTTAAAGTAGTTTCTCAGGGTATGAGATATGAGCATAAATATATCTCCAATGGATGCTAGCACAGGCCTTCTTTCTTTATGACCTATGAGACGCTAACCGTATAACTGACCTCCATTTTCCCCTTTCCCCTGCTGTCCTTTCTCCTTTCACCGACCCTAGTTCCTTTTTCCTTTTATTTTTTTTTTTGCGGGGGAAGGGTACTGGGGATCGAACTCAGGACCTTGCACTTGCCAACGCTTATGCCACGGAACTGTCTTCCCGACCCCTTTTTTCTTTGGAATAGTTTCTTCCCATCCCTCAATATCTAGTTATACATCTCAGAACTTCTTTACTCCTTCAAATTCTCACACCAGGGAGACAATACAGTGTTTATACATGTGAGTTGGATTTATTTCACTTATGAGTGTGGCCTCAAGTCTTACCTATGTAGTTGTAAAAGTCTCAAGTTTATCCTTCTTTAAGGCTGAATAATGTTCCACTGTATAAAAAGGTCACCGTTTTTAAATCCATTCCTCAGTTGATGGGCATTCGGGATGTTTCCATGGTTTAGCTATGATGAATTGTGCTGCAGTAAACATGGGTGCACACACAACACTGGGTACAACGTCTTGAAACTCTTCTGGAAAGATTCCCAGGAGGGGAATAGCAGGGTTGAGTGAGCCTTCCACTCCCAGCTTTGGGAGCAGTCTCCACTGTTTCCACAGTGCTGGCCGCGGTCTACACTGCCACCAGCAGTGAAGAAGGACCCCACTGACCCCTCAGCCCTGCCAGCAGTGGCTATTGGTCGATTCCTTGATGACACCCATTCTTTCTCGGGCGAGATGAGCACTGCCCAAGGTGTGGCGCTTTAGGCCAAAAGCCAACCCAGCGCAGAACGGAAGTGCGGAGGGTGGGGGCGTGGCATCTGTGGAGGCCGAGTTGGGCCCTTAGCCTGGGCAAGGCCGCCGCCATTCACAGAGCACAAGCAGACAGCAAGGAGCCCAGCAAAGCCGAGGCAGGGGAAGATGCTGAGAAGAATCAGGAATTTTTTGTTCATAGGGGAAAAAGCTGAGGCTTGTTTTGTATAAAGGGCAGGGTTATGATACGAAGACCCAGAGCAGTTAGGAAGTGCTGCAGAGGGGCCTTTCCTACTGAGAAGAGAATTACTGTTAGCACTGAGCCCCAAAAAACCATGGATAAAATGCCGAGGTCTGCGTGGGATGAGGGAGACAGGGCACATTCTGAGGAAGCTGCAACTGGAACTCGGAGCTCCCTGTGAGTGGAGAGCAGGGGTGTAGCCGGAGACCCCAGTGCATTCATCTGGTGACTTGGGCACCAGCAAGTCATTTTTTCCTTGCTGCATTATGGTTTCTGCAAAGGCAAATTTGCACTGTTTTTTGTTTTGTTTTTTTCTTTTAAAATATAGCAGTTAGCCGGGCATGGTGGCTCATGCCTGTAATCCCAGCACTTGGGAGGCTGAGGCAGGAGGATTGGTGCGAGTTCGAGACCAGCCTGGGCTACAAAAGTGAGCGCAGGACCAGCCTCAACTGCATAGCGAGACCCTGTCTCAAAAAGACAAAAAATAAAATAAAATAAAATAAAATAAAATAAAATATAGCAGTTAGTGCCAGCCAAATAGCTCAGCGGATTAAAGTGCCTGCAAGCAGGTGCAGGAGCTGCGGGGTTCAATCCCCAGGCCTACTGTGCCAGCCCCACCCCAGGACGCGCACAGATGGCAATTGAGACTGGGCGTGGTGGCGCATGCCTATAATCCCAGCTCTTGGGAGGCTATAAACAGGTTGATCACTATGAGTCCGATCTAGTAGTGAGGACCTGAATACCCTGTAGATCTTTTTCTTTTTCTTTCTTTCTTTTTGTCTTTTTGAGACAGGGTCTCACTATGCAGTTCAGGCTGGCCTTGAGCTCACTTTTGTAGCCCAGGCTGGTCTCGAACTCGTACTGATCCTCCTGCCTCAGCTTCCCAAGTGCTGGGATTATAGGCATGCGCCACCAGGCCTGGCTCCTGTAGATCTTTTTTTAAAAAAATTAAAATATAGCAGTTAATATGATGATAGAAAACTAGAAGACAGATTTTGGAGCCAGGGAGGCAGACCTGGGGTGGTACAAGTGGGAGCTGATCCGGGTCTGTGGTTCGCATGGACCAGTTTTCCAAAACAAGCCTCATTTTTTGTTTAGTTGTTGGTTTGGTTTGTTTGTTTTGAGACTGGGTCTTGCTATGCAGTTCAGGCTGGCCTTGAGTTCCCTTTGTGGCCCAAGTTGGGCTCAAACTCACCGTGATCTACCTGCCTTAGCCTCCTGAGCGCTGGGATTACCGGTGTGCGTCACACCTCACTCATCCTTCTGTATTACTAGTGTACATGACTAAAAAGTAGTTGTTTCTAGCAATTATCAACTACCAGGAAGGGGGCTAGCCTTTAGCAGTAACCCTCCAGATGTGACGTATGAACAACTGGGCTTTGAACATTGGACACAGGCGCCGCGGCACACGGAGCAGCTGGCCCGTGACTGCTTGGGCAGAGTCCGAGGCGGGGTGGGGCTGCAAGGACGGAAGGCGCAAGAGCGAGCGCCAGAGGGGCTCCCAGGTCCCCTGGAGCCCCCAGCTGAGTCATCACTTGCCAGCTGAGCCTGGTCGTGGGCACAGGAGCTGGGGCTCACACGGTGCCCCTTCCAGGCCAGAGCAGAAGCCGTGGGAACACCTGCGTCATCAGCGGGGAGGTCTAGGGAAGGGGCCCTGGAGCTGCGGAGCTGAGTGGCACATCCCCGCACCCTCCATCGGGACAACCGACCTCCTGGTGAAGGGCAGCAACAACCCTGCCACCGCCCGACAAGGGCCGCAAGCAGCCTGTAAATAAGGTCGGGCTGCTTTCTGCAAGACTGCTGTGCGTATAGACGCTGAATTTTGAATTTAGTTGCCACATGCCGGAAACATAATCCCTCTATTTCCAGCCGCTTAACAATGTGAAAACCAAAGCTGGGTCTCGTGGCACACGCCTGTAATCCCAGCACTCAGGAAGCTCAGGCAGGAGGATTGCAAGTCTGAGCCCAGCCTTAGCAAGACTTTATCTGAAAACTAAAGAAAGAAAAAGATAGGCCGTGCACTGTGAAGACCTTGGCCCCTGTATGGCCAAAAATACATAATAAAAGCAAGCATTGCTCCAGCAGCCTGACTTCCTTGGACACTCTGTGCAGGTCACGTGGCCGTGCAGAGAGCCCTGGGGATCCTTGTGCACCTCTGCCCATTGCGATGAGCTTCGGGCTCAGGAGGGCCTCCATGGTTTGGGGGCCTCTCCCCTCATTCCAGAACATTCTTCAGGGCTGGGGAGTTAGCTCTATGGCACAAATGCCTGCCTGGCAAGTGCAAGGTCGTGAGTTCGAACCTGGGTCCTGTAAAAAAAAAAAAAAACCAAAAAACCCAAAGGGAGAACATTCTTCAGCTAGCTCTGCTGTCATCCACGTATCCTCAGCACCAAGCCCAGAATATGATACCTCAGTTTGTTGATTGTTTAGTAAGGAGTGCATGAAATAAAGTATTGCGTATATCTTTGGAAGATTAAACAAGAAAAGCCTAAATCCATGCAATGCAATTTCTCCCAGATCAATAGAAGACATCTGTCAGTGCATATGGGCCACCTTACTCCGTTACTTCTCCCATCAGCCAGAGTCCAGATGAGGAAACTGAGGCCCAGAAAAGACCAGTCTTGCCCAAGGCCCAGGAGCTAAGGAATGATGGGGCTGGGGCTGGGGCTGAAGCTGGAGCCAGGGCCCTCAGAGCATCAAGCTACTTTAGGGAAGGCAATGGAGGCCGGGCCAGACCTCACAGCTGTGTGGGCAGCCCCCAAGGGGCAGAGTGAGCTGGGTCCCCTCCCCCTACTCCTTCCGTCCTTCGTCCTTCTCCCCTTTTCTCCCCTTCCCTTTTGTCTCCTCTTGCCTTCTTTCAGGGGAACTCAGCCTCTGGCTCCAGGGGGAGGAGCCCTGCTGTTGGGACTGAAGACAGTGCCGGTAGTCCCAGCACGGGGACAGGCCCTGCCTTGGCCACGCCGAGGCCCCTCTGGAGCTACAGCCCAGCCTCTGTCTTGGTTCTGCCGATAAACAGCGCAGGTGGGGTCTCGTGAGGCTGTGTGTTCTAGGCAGTCCCTCACAGATGTCTGTCCGAGACAACTGTTCTTGCTACCCAGCCTGGCCCTCAGTCACCAAGGCGAGGCTTCTCCCCACCATTCATCCCTACTGCACCGAAAGGGCTCCTCCACAGGAGGCAGGAGCAGGCCAGAAGCCAACGGTCAGGATGTGGGTCACTGCACAGGCCGGCTCTGCAGGAGCAGCCAGCACCCTCAGCTGCCACCGGCATCATCCACAGACCGTGGACTGCCAGAGGCCTGGCAGAAGCATCCGGGGCTACGAGCTAGCTCAGCAGTCTAAGCACCTGCCTGGCAAGCGCAAGTACCCAGGTTCAATCCCTGGTACTGCATGTGTGGTGCATACCTGTAATCCCAGCACTGGGGAGGCTGAGACAGGATTAAAAAGTTAAAAAAAAAAAAAAAAAAGACCCCATCCTTCAAATTACTTGCCCTCTCTCAGCCTCCATCTGTCTGTCTGCCTGTCTGGCCAGACAGCAGCGCCCAAGCCCTGCTGTGCTTATCCTGGGCTGGACACTGGCCTTGAAGACAGCTGGATTTCAGAGGCAAGTCACGGGCTCGCATGGCCGGGCTCAGTCCTCCCGCTCAGTGCCTCCTGCTCGGGGATGTCCTCCCTCCTCCCACGGTGTTCAGTGTTCAAGCTTTCTGCCTTAGGCAAGCGTCGCTTTCCTTCCACACGCCCTCTGGGGTGGGATCTGCAGCAGAATCCTGTTTACTGAGAATGCCTCTACTGAGTCCCTGGGCGTGGGGGCGCCAGTCTGTAATCCTAGCACTAGGGAGGCTGAAAACAGGCAGATCCCTAGAAGTCTGAGCTGCGTAGTGAGACCCTGCGCGCGCGCGCGTGCGCACACACACACACACACACACACACACACACACACACAGTGCCTCTACTGCCTCCATCCCCTGGCTGAAAGCTGCTGGTTAGGATGCAGACACCAGAGCCCTCCAAACCTCAGAGCCTATGTCCTGGAAGGCAGGCCTGGGGATCTGCATTGTACCACAGGGACTCTGCTGTCCTTGCACCTACATGTGAAGGACAACATTAAACTCGTTTAACATGAGTTAAAGCCTGGGTAGTAGGGCCAAACAGAAGAGCAAATCTATGCACTGGAGTTATCACTATCTAAATAGCTTCTCCTGTTATTTATTCATTTATGTAATGGGGCCTCTGCACTAGTGCAACACGAATAGAACCCCAGCCCTTTTTTTATTTTGAGACCAGGTCTTCCTAAGTCACTAACCTGCCCAGGCTAGGCTTGAACTTGTGACCCTCTTGCCCCCGCCTCTCAAAATGCTGGGATTATAGATATGCGCCACCATGCCTGGTTAAACACCATATTCTGGATGAAAACCTTCAGAAAAGCCGGCAGGTAAATACAGTGTTCAGCATTTCCGTTTCCTTCTTTTGCTTTCCTTTTTCCTGCTCTTCTGATGAGTGTGAAGTTTCGAGACTGGCACCACTGAGGGATCCTCCGAGTGGCCAGTCCTCCATGGCCACCGTACTCTAGGAACTGGTTTCGAACCCCTGTCCTGGAGATGTCCTTTCGGAGCTCTCCCCCAGGGCCCACAAGAAAGTCTCACAGAATGAGCCACCATGGGGGAAGCACTTCTCACGTGGCTTTTCCACACCAGCTCAGCTTCACGGGAGCAGGAAGTCTGGAACAGGCAGACGTGGTTTGAGAGAGGCTTCCCTTCACCCAGAGCTGGGCTCAGGTAATATCTGGGTACAAATACCAGCATCTTCGAGAAAGTGCGTTTTCCAAATTCTAGTCATCCAAGGTCCCCCATGAAAAGTTCCGTCATTGGGCTGGTGAGATAGCTTAGTGGTCTAAAGCTTCTGCGTAGGTAACCACAGGGACTGTGGTTTGATCCTCAGCATCACGTGCTGGGCCAGCCCCACCCCCAAGGCAAGCTGAATAGGCCATAGCATCAATATATAAAGGTTTTTTGTTTTGTTTTGTTTTGTCTTTTTGAGACAGGGTCTCGCTATGCAATTCAGGCTGGCCTTGAGCTCACTTTTGTAGCCCAGGCTGGTCTCGAACTTGCACTGATCCTCCTACCTCAGCCTTCCAAGTGCTGGGATTACAGGCGTGTGCCATCACGCCCGGCTTAATATATAAAGTTTAAGAAGAAGAACTATAGTGCATCTAAGGAGAGTCACCCAGAGAAAAACATTCTCTCAGGCTTTCACAGAAAGCAAACTGGCCAAGCAATGACCGTGACTCGTCCTGAAGGGTGACACTAACAACAGTTCTATAAAGTACTGTATATGGTCCCAAACTTAATCCTGAGGGGATTTGACCCTGGAAGATACCAAAAAAAGAATGTTTTGTTAGACAGGTCTTGCTTTGACTTGCCCTTGATCACCCAGCCAAAAAAAAAAAAAGCTAGATTGGTGAGATGAGCTTTAGGAGGCTTAGTTCAATAGCCTTCAACATTACAAGCTTCACTGGGGGCCCACTGCAATTGCAGAATATTTGATTGTGTATGGATCTGCTTCCTTTTAGTCCAAAGAGAAGAATTTTCTTTTTTCTTTTTTCTTTTTTTCTTTCTTTTTTCTTGTTAGCAACATCAATAGGGAGGTGGTCATGCCCATACACTGTGCTCTGTAGAACTATTGTGAGGACAATATGCAATGTGTCAACTTTTAAAAAAAGAAGGGGGAAAAGAAAAAAAAGAAGTAATGTTTATTGAAAGTGTTAATGTTTAATTGTTTGATCAATCTTATATATCTATATCTATTAGTCTAAACTGATCTGATGATGAAAATATGTAATATAAACTGTTAAATTTAAACAATAAAAATATTAAATCATGAAAAAAAGAAGAAATTCTATCATTTACATTTGTGCCTTGTAAAGTGAGTTCCTTAATGTTTTGAGTAAGATTAATCAGCTCATCTTTAAAAAATGAAGCGTGTTCTAGACAATACACACATACAGTACATCAGAATCAGGGTGCAGCATTTTATTAAGTGGCACAGCATCCTTGAGCCCCTCTCATTTTCTTAGGCGGGCCCTGGGGTAAAGCCCTGCCCAGTTACTGGGGTCCCCAGAGAAGCTCCCTCCAGGCACTGTTGGCAGTGACACGCAAAAGTCCCTGGACAGCACCCGGCTTCTGGGGCCTCTGGGCTTCCCCATCCCATGCAGGTTGTGGCCCTGGAGCTCTGTCAGGTGTCCCTGCCAATCCTCCGATCCCCACGTGAGCTCACCAGTTTGCCTTTATCTGTCTCCTCAAAGCAGATGACACCCGGGCCAGCGCAGGAGCTTTGCTGGGAGAAGCCAGCCCTGGCAGTCTGGAGCAGGGGCGGCGACAGGGCTGCATTCGCTGTGGGCTGGCCTCCAGGCCGAGCGCACGGCGAGGGGGCGCTGAACGCCCACCAAGCTCAACAGGCCTCACACCATCCGGAGCCACAGAGGAGACTACAGCCCACCGACAACGCAAGAGTCCCCGAGTGGACGCTGACACCCAGGTGGATTTGGGGGGCTGCCACTGACGGCGTACCCCAAGTCACAGGTAGGAGGCTGTTAGAACAGTCCCTGAGTAAGGCAGGATTGTGACATGCTTTTTGCTAACCTCAGCTCTGCAAAGATGGACACACCGGAGTAAAGCTTAAGGAAGTCGAGAGTCCTCTGGCATTGTTCCCGGGACAGCTGGGAGCACTGGGCCACCCAAGATCCAGTGGCCTCTCTTCCTTAGCAGCTGTGACCCGGGCCCTCCCACCTCCCAGAACATTGCTGCCATCATCACCTGCATAAAGGAAGGCGGAGAAAGAGCCTGGAACACAGCTGCGCACCTGCCCGGGAGGGGCGATGGCTGGCCCTCGCTGGTCTGTAAGTGAGGTTCACTGCGAAGATGAATGAGGGGAGCTGGGAAAGGGGGAAGCTTGAGCACATGGCAAGCATCAAAGAGGAGCTGGGGCAGGCAGGGACTGCCAGTGTGCCCCACAGGGTTCCCAGATGCAAGGACCAAGTCAGACACGGCGCAGGCGTCGGTGTGGTGGGAACAGGTGCAGAGAGCGAGCAAGGCCAGGACGGCAGGACAGGGAGCCCAAGCAGGGCGAGGAGATCTGGCTCTGCACCCTCTCAGCAGTGCCATAGGGGCAGCTCAAGCTTTCACTTGCTGAGCACTCCCTGGGCGGTGGCTTCAGTGGCCTTGCTCTCTACTCTGTCCCTGCAGCCACCGGCCTCCAGCTCCCGGTCCTGCCAGGGGCCTGGCAGGCACAGTTCCCAGCCTGCTCCTCTCCGTGCTGCACCCACCCTGCCAGTGTGCTGGCCGTCTCCTCATCCTCCTCAGCTCAGCAGACCTCTCAGCTCTCCTGGCCCACGTACCCCAGAACCCATGCACTGGCCACAGGTTGTACTGGACCCTGGTGAGCATGGCACCCGGCTAAACCTGTGCTGTACACAAGGGCCCTGAGAGCAGCCACGGGCTCCTCCTGCTGCCTACACATCTCCCTGGGGGTCCCTTCTCCATCACATCCTCCAGGTGCCCTGCAGGCTCAGACTTTCCGAGCTGCATCCTCAGGGTGGCATGCATTTCTGCGTCCCTCCCAAAGCCAGGTGTAACAGTGAGTGCTTCTAATCCCAGCACTCTGAGAGGCCTGGGCAGAAGGAACGCAAGTTCAAGCCCATCATGGACAACTTAGACTCTGTTTCAAAATTAAAAATTAAGTGGGAGAAGTGTGTAGCTTCATGCAAGGGTCTGGGCTCAGCCCCCCTGTGCCACAAAAGCAAAGCAAAACAAAGCAACCACAGAAGCTTCCGCATGCAGTGGGTGAGGAGGCAGCCAACTTTTGGGGTGGCAACAGCGGGGCGGAGCTCCAGCCTAGAGGGGGATCAGCTGGTGGCTGTGCAGATCAGCTGCCCAGAAACACAAAGAAAGCGCTGTGCTCTAGAAAGATCTACTTTCCTGTTTCTAGAGAAGCCCTGAATCAGTGAAAATGGAAAACCAGTGAGGAAGTAAGAGATGAACCCAAGCTGCAAGGCGCTGTGGGGGGGGCACCCTCGCATTCCAGCCTCTCCTCTGCCTTCGCTCCTTGTGCCACATGGCATCGCCCTTGTTTTTAATTTTTTTTGGGGGGGGGCAGGACCAGGGTTCAAACTCACGACCTTGCACTTGCCCGGCAGGCACTTGTGCCACGCATGCCAGCCGGCAATGCCATTGTGAGGGGGCAGGAACGTCCCAAGCTGAAGAATGCATTGGATTCTCCAAAAGCCGAAGCCAAAAATCTCACCTGACCCGAGTAGCCCGCCTTCTCGGAGTCTTTCGAGAAGGGTCGTGGCATTACAGTGATTCACTCATAGTGGCCAGCTCTCAGGAGCAGCCTGCATGTGCATCAGTAGATGAATGGATAATGAAAATGTGGTATTTACACAGCGGAGTACTACTCTGCCAGAAAGAAGAATAAACTCGAGTCATCTAGGAAAGTGGACGTGCCCGGAGGCCAGGATGTAGACACATGAGCTTAATATGGCATGGCTTCTCTCCCGTGAGAACCCGAAGTATGAATAAAGAGCAGGATGAAAGATGACAGATGGACGGAGGTCATTCTCAAATGAGACAGGGAGCAAGAGATGGGGGGGGGGGGCAAGCGAAGGAAAGAATTTAAAACGAGGCTGCGTGAACGTGCTTCCCGGCTCTCCATGGAGACTGCGAGGCTGGGTCAGGCCAACTGGCGGACGAACGAAGCCGAGCCCAACCGAGTACCTCAGCTGCTGCGTCCGTCAGTGCCCAGCCCGGCGCACGCGCAGCTCGCTTCTCTCGGTGGCAAAAGCCGCCCCTACAAAGTGCTGGGCATCTCACAGGCCTCACTGCACACGGGGTGGTAGAGCGCCACGTGGTCCCCTTCGTAGGGTGACTGGTGCTGCCAGGGAGGAGCACCCTGCCTGCTCCTGACCAGGGAGAGGCCGCCCTTACAGTGTCGCGTTCCTGAGAGCAGGTAGAGTCCGAGAGGGCGCCGCTGTGCGTCACTTCCTCATCCCTGCGATGCAAGACCCGGCGCTCGGAACTCCAGCGTGCAGAGGGTTATTTCAGCTCATAGAGCTGCGGGCTCAGAGCCAGCCAGGGGCGCGGGAGGGCCCTGGGCCGGAAGGCGGCGGACGTCCTGAGCAGCGGCCGGAGCTTCGGCATCGAGCTCGCATTGGCCCTGCTCCTTCCGCTGACAAGGGCTTCAGGGTATGTTCCTGTGCTGTGAGTGGGGATCCTAGGCCACGGAGCAGCAACGAGCCAGACGGGGAGCCTGTGGGTCCTGGGCAGGCTGGCAGGCGCCCGTGCCCCATGTCCCCGGGGACCACGGGGTCCCTCCTCCTGTTCTGCGCAGCTCACTCCGGCTGATGGCTGATGGGACGAGGGCGGCGAGAAGGACCTGCTTCCCAACTGAGGCCACTGTCGTTGGCACATCGCCGACCATCATTGTCCCCTGCCCCTGTGGCCGGCTACCCCTGTCTCCAGAGCTGCCTCCTAGGTGCCAGGCTCCACCTCAGGGTCCATCTCCAAGGAAACCAACCCAAGATGAGTCGCTTAGTCAGAAATGCTATCCACACCGTCAGCTCCAGGCCACCTTGATGGTGTCCTCACACCAGGGGGGATGTGCAGCGGCTTAGGGTCTAGAGGGAAGGGCCACCAATGTCATCACTAGTGCTCAGAGTGTCCCATGGCCAAGTTTGTGGCCTCTGCCATTTCAGTCCTGGGCTGGCAGCCTCGCCATCAGGGAGTTCTTCCGGCTTGCAAACTGGAACTCCCCTCTGTGGTGCCTCCAGCGTCCTCTCCCCGTTTCTTCCATGGAGCTGTGTTCTGGCCAGAAACAAAGCTGAAAAGGAACAGAGGCAGATGGTGTCCCTATGCAGCCCGACACCCACACGCATCTCAGGAAAACTGGAAGAAAGCGCTTATATAAGGGTGAGGGAGCCGCTCGCCGGAAGCTGACCCTGGAGACTTGGGGTTGAAAGACAGCCATGCAGCAGGCGTCGTCTTGGGCCGACGATTAAACTTTGTAATATGAGGAAGAGATTGAAGACTCCTCACAGAGGCCCAACAGTAGGCGAGGCTGGGTTTGAAGTTTAGGGTGTGCATTTCAACCTCTGCCAGCCGCTCGGCAGGACACAGGTCTTGGCCCGAGGACGACCCGCTGCGCTGTGCCTGCTGTGTTGCAGCCTGCTGAGGGCACCAAGCTGAGGACCCAAAAGCTAAAGCTGCAGAACCAGAGGCGCCGGACAGAGCTGCTAATGGAGGCCGAAATCCGGGACTTGCCGGGCAGCCTGCCTCCACCTGGCAAGGCCACCTCAGCTGTTTTTCTGAAGAATCACTGTTGCTCGAGCCAGGCATGGGCAGCTCTCACTATATTGTTCTGCCTGGACACCAGCTGACCACCACCTGAAACCCAAAGCCAACACTGACCTCTCCTGCTTTAAGTTGAGAGGCTGAGACTGTGTCCCAGGGATGGAAAAGCAACTGACAAACTGTCACCGGCTCAGAGCCACAGGGCCAAGCGACCAGGGGCTCCGGTCACCTTGGAAACCTCAGAGCCCAGCAGAACCTTTCCTCTCTTATAAGTTGACTATCACAGGCACTTGTTACAGTGGTGGGACTCTGCTGAGCACACTTCCTCTCCTTTATTCTTTCTTTTCTTCCTGCTCTTTCTTCTCCTTCCCTCCCTTCCTTTCTTTTCTCCCTTTCGCATCCCTTCTTCTTTCCTTCCTCCCTTCCTTCTTGCTCTCTTTACTATCTTCCTGCCTTCTGTCTTTCTTAAAGCGTAACTAAGCCACACTTCCAGGGAGACAGGTGTGCGCACTATCTGATAGCGCTATTTTCTGGGGGTGAACAGGCACTGCACACGGGATCGTGCTATGCCGGCCGGCAACACGGAGGCGATGCCCGACTTCTATGAGCGGCTCCCTGAGGTAATTCCCTCCGGGGAAATGTCATTTCAGCTCAAAACCTGCAGGATTCAGAAGGAAGAAGAAATGGGGCAAGTGGCGAGGTCTAGAAGTGGGCTAAGCGTGTGCCAAGGCCCAGAGGCAGGGGATGTCTACTGCTTTTATGAGAGAACACAAGTAGGACAAGCAGGGGCATGCAGCTTTGGAGCCTATTATAGCTGGCGGGGGGGGGGGGGCTTCTACAAGCTCTGTTGGCTTCTTTGGGAAGTAGAATTCAGCCACCCCGAGGAGCTGTCCTCTTCTCGCCTTGGGACCTGCATTGCATGGCACCCTCAACGTTAATGTTTTCTGAGCAGGGTGTGTGAGGATTTGTGCTTGCTCTGCATTCTGCAAGGGTAGAAGACACTCCTGGTGTTCCTGTGACCTCAGCAGAGGCATCCAGATACGCAGCCTGTGCATACCCCATCTCTGCCTTGGCCCTCTGGAGCTGGCCCTCCTGGCTCCCTGGCTTCAGGGGGGGACATCTCATGCTCCCAAGGGGTTGCTGCCCTACCACACCCTCCCAGGACCGTGCTCCTGCAGCCTTTCGGTCACAGCTACTCATGCTCCTTCCGAGCATCGAGAGCAACAAAGGCCGCAATCAGCCCAGCGTTTCCTGAGGGCAGCGGGCAGCTGTGAGTCACTGGCAGCCGGCTCCCGCCCCAACAGCCCCGCTGGGCTGCCCTGGGCCACATCCTGGCTCTCTGGGGGACAGAGGCCACGGCACCCCAGGATCAAAGGGCTCAGAGCTCAGGCTTTGCAGTCAGAAGCGGCGTCCGGTCCATCCCTGCCACTGTGGGACCTTGGCTGGTTTACTGAATTTCTGTGAAGTCCTCAGGTCACCCCCTGGCTTTCGTGAGGCCAAGGGCTGTGGTGGCTTACAGGGTCTGCTGTCAGGAGGGCCCTTCCCCTCAGGACAGGAAGTCACACAGACAATGGGAGGACAGGAGGAAGAGTGGTGCACCCTGCTCTGCAGGTGCGCAAGCTTACGGGGTGGCTGCGGGCCCTTTGGGAGCACTCTCAGGGGATGGATCCGTGCTGAGTGACGTGGCCCTCCGGACACTGGCCTTGACAGGGATGGAACCCACCTAAAGGGAATGAAGGAGCCAGGCCCGCAGACTCCGTGGCTGGTGAGGCGGTGGGAGGAGGCCTGCTCTATGGAGACCACTGCTGCTGGTGTCCAGAGATGGGTGCGGGGAAGCGCGCACCCCGGGCTATCCACACTCTCCCGGGCCCCAGCCAAGCAGCCACCAGCTTCTGGCCCTGCCGGGGTGGCTTACTGCTTGGGGACACTGTGGCTGGGGCAATGCCTGCTGTCTTCCCCACGGGGGGCGTGTGACACCCTTTGGGACAGCTCTCCAGACCACTTCCCCACCACAGCTGCGAGCCACTTTCCAGAACAGGAAATCAAGGGTCTGCATCTGGCTGGACTGGATGTGGCCTCCAGTTCTCCCTGTCCCGTGGCCGTCCAAGCTGGGCTCCAGTCTCAATCAAGGTACAGAAGACGCAGCCATGACCCCTCCCTCCTGGCACTGAGGTTGCACCCCCGCCACCTGGCACACTGAGCTGCACTGTCCCCGGGGTTTTAACCCGGTGGTTCCTACCCACCTAGGTTCTGTCCCAGGTCTGGGGAATGAATGTGGTGTAGGCCTAGCACCCTCCTCCCCAGAAAGCCTGATCCTGACTGGGATTCCCCAGAGAAGGAGCTGCCAGCCCAGCTGTCTGACTCGGGAGCTCTCTTTCCCTATCCCAGTGGAAAACACAGCAGAAGGCGACTGCCCTGCCTGCACTGTGCTCGCCTACAGCAGAGACCCCTGGGCTGTCAATGTCCTTGACACCCATGCCTTGTGCCTGGACAGAGCAGGTGACCAAGAAACTCCAGGAGTGGGGACTGGCTCCCGGGCTCTGCTGCAGACACCTCCATCCCTGCCAGCTCCTCCCAGGGTGCAGGTGACAGGTCAAGCACCACCAAGTCCTCCCTTCAAAGCTCAGGGAGGCGTCCTGGGAAGCCAGTAGAGAGCGTGTGCCCTGGGAGAGGAAGTACAGGGGCTGCAGTCACAGTGGCTGTGGGGCTACATTCTAATAAAACTTTATTAAGAAAGTCAGGCCAGGGGCCAAGGTTAGCTACCCTCTGCCCCCGTGAACACAGAATGGGAGCGGCAGGTATTCCCTAATGCTGCTGAACCCATGAACACAAACGCTGCAGCTTAAAGCAGCACAAGTGTGTTTCCCTGCAGAGGGGGAGGTGGGAGGCAGGAGGGCGTCTTAGCTGGCTAGGATGAAGGCGGCGGCCAGCTGTGCAGGGATACTTTTGGGAGAGAATGCTCTGCCCGCAGCTGGATCGCAGCGCCCTCTGATCCTGCTGCGGCCTCCCCAACAGCCAAGGGGCCAAATGCAGAGCTGCGAGCAAAGCTGTCTCAGATACCGCGGCCCTGCTGAGCCTCTGCTGGCTGCTGCACTGAGTGGGTCCAGGTATGGGGAGACTCCCAGCTGGAACTAGAGACTCCTAACCTCTTGGGACTAGCCAATGACTACTGCCTTCAGCCCCTACAGTCTGCAGGAGCGCTTTGTGCAACAATAGCTAATGTGGGAACAGATACTAACAGCACCACTACCCTACGCGTCCTTGCCTGGACAGTGAATGTGATATCTGTAGCTGCCGCAGCCAGCTTGCAACCTCAAGGGGCAAGACCAGCAGGGTCGTGGGATGGCTAGCTGTGACATCACTGCCTTGGCACAGACACTGGGAGCCCTTGTTCAGCTCTGAATTCTTTTCTACATGAAAAAATAAACTCCTGATTATTATAAGTCTATGACTCTGGTGTGTGTGTATGTGTGTGTGTGAGAGAGAGACAGAGACAGAGAGACAGAGAGAGACAGAGACAGAGACACACAGAGAGACAGAGACAGAGACACACAGAGAGACAGAGACAGAGACAGAGGCAGGCAGGCAGGCAGGCAGGCAGACAGACAGACAGAGACCAGGGACTCAACCCAAGCCCTTTGCACTGAAGCGCAACCCTAATTCTTTTTGTTAAGCATTAACAAAGGGTTTTGTTGCCCAGGTTGGGCTTGAACTTGTGTTCCTTCTGCCTCAGCCTCCCAGAGTGCTAGGAGGGCCCAGTTACTTGCAAACTAAATTTAGAACAAAGACCTAGTACATGACCATGCCCCGGAGGCAGCTGGGAAAAGTTCCAGGCGAGTAGGGATTGAGACGATAGACGGCGTTTGCCGGGAAATCAGAGCCAGGAAGCTCCTTCCCGGAGAGGGCTTGGGAGCCAGGGGTGGGCAGCACCAGGGTGGCCCGGCCAGGGTCCCCTCTTGACAGGACTCTGAGCTGCTGTCACTTAACCAAGTCCCTCTTGAGGAGAGGTGACTCACAGGGTTATGCAACCGAGGCTGCTGTGTCTGTACATCTGTGCCCTCTCCCTGCCTAGCCAGAAGCTTCTCATAAGCTTGGGGCCCTTCTCCCAAGGAAGCCCAGTACAATGGCCACAGCTGCAAGCGGAGGCACCTGACCCAGGGCTGGGTGCCCAGCGCCGGCCTCAGAAGCCACGCCCCGGGGTGGCCCGTCCTCTTCCACTGTCTCCCTCCGGGAACCTTCCCAGGCTAGGCTCAAACTAGCAGTCAGCTCAGCCTGGAGCTTGGCAGCTCTCTGCACTGTGCCTGGGTGTCCACACCAGAAGTGGACGGGCCTCCTTCTGTCTCCAAAAGATCTCTTCCTGCCGGTGCACACCTGCGATCTGGCACCCTGACAGGCCGAGGAAGGGGGACTGCTAGTTAGAGCCTAGCCTGGGCAATTCAGTGAGAGCCTGTCTGAAAATTACACACCCACATATATTTGTGATACATGTACACACGCCCACACACACACAACTGGGGAGGTGGCTGAAAGCAAAGGCCCCGGGTTCAATCCCTGGTACCAAAGCACACTAAACCCTCTCCAAAGCGCTGTTCCTCTTCACTTTGCCAGGAACAACAATAGCTAATACTTACTGCCTGTACACCGTATGTCAGCCTGTGCTGAGTGCTGGATTTATGTCAGCTAAGAAAACCCTCAGACCGAGCCGTTACAGAGTTTGAAATGCTCACTGGACAGAGCGAGGTGGGACGCAGCTGGTGCGAGGGTGCCTGGGCCCTGGGCAGCGCCCTGCAGAGGCTCGGGTCTTAGCCGGGTCCTGCGCACTCGCGGAAGGGCGCCGGAGGCACAGTGAGACGGGGACTCCGGACGCTGCGCGGCCAGATCCGGTCACGTGGGGGTGGGTCTGGCTGCTGTTCCCTCCGCTCCCTCTGCTCGCTCTGGAACTCTGAACAGCTTTATCCACTGCCCCAGGAGCACTGGAGCAGGAGCCTGAAGCGAGGTGTGAGCCTCCTGCGGCCTTGCAGAAATTACTATCCGGCTGCACACTGAGGCCAGAGCTCTCCCCACCCCACCCCCACCCCCCACTGGGGGCTTTGTGACCATAGGGCCCTGAGGGCCAGGGCAGCTAGTGACTGGCCGAGCTGCCTCAGGCTCCTGGGGCGGGAACTCTGGGTCGCTGTTCCTCGTGCCAACACGTGGCCTGCGGGGCCTGGTTTTTGCGGCTGGGGGAGTCCAAGGCTTCCTCCATATGTGCTGAGGGATGCGAGGTTTGGCAATCAGTTATTGCATCAGGATGACTCTTTGAATAGCCTCATTCTGCGCGCTTCCCCGCCCAGGTGCTGGCTCAGCCATCCGGAGGTTGGGCTCGCAGAGAGGACAGGGTGCCTTATTTCCTTCCCACCACGGGCCGCTCCTATGGCAGGAACATCCGGGACCTTGGATGGCCTCGAACACTGGGGAGCCCCTCTGCAGGAATGTGAAGGCAGGCAGGAAGCAAAGCCAGACGGGTGAGCAGTGGGAAGGAGACGCAGCTCCCGCAGTGCCTCCAACCACAGCAACGCAGGGCCAGTTACACATCCTCAGGGAGCGAGAGAAGCCTTGTCTAGCGGGGGAGCCCGATCTAAGGCCACGCCCTAGACCCATGTCTGAAAGAAGGTGCGGGACAGTCCTTTGTGGGACGTCCTCTCTTCTAGATGACATTCTCTGGAGCCACAGGCCACAACCATACTTATTACTCCATGCCCTGGGGGTCTGTTTGACCTCCAAAGCTCTGTGGACCACGCTCTGCGACCTCTCTGAGCTTTGGGACAGACAAGGTTCTGCCCCTGAGTCCTGGGTCAGGATTGGCATGTACATTGAGCCAGCAAGGAGGGGCCCAGGGCCAGAGGAAGCAGTCCGCCTGGTGACCTCGATTGTGAGAAAGGGAGGGGAGGGGAGGGGAGGGGAGGGCAGGGCAGGGCAGGGGAGGGCAGGGGAGGGGAGGGCAGGAGAGGGGAGGGAAGCAGCCTGGAAATAGAGGAAACGATTATGCTGCAGGAGGAGCCTCTGGTTCTGGAGAGGCAGGGGTCGCACCCACAGCTCACCAGGCCCTGCTCCCAGGCTGTTACTTCCAGCCCCTGGGAAAAAGCAGGGAGGGGCCCTTCCATGCCCCAGGCTCTCCACATGTCTATGCCCTGTGTGTTCACAGGTTCCCACACAGCAGCCCTGTGAAAGTTGTGTGTGTGTGTGTGTGTGTGTGTGCGTGTGCACACACACACACACACACACACACACACACACACACACACACACACACACACACACACAGGCATGCGCATGCGCACACAGGGACATGCACATACGCATCCACCCTCAGAGTCCACCAGCTGGGCCCACTGCAGCTGCTGGTGAAAGCAGTCTGCTCCGCACCTGGAAGCGAGCACCAGACTCAGCAGCCCAGGCTGCGGAAGTGCACCTGCTCGTAGGTCTACAGGCTGCAGTGCAGGTGCTAGCACCTCTAAGGCCCCCGCCTCCTGCTGCACAGCTAGGAGATGCCCCGCCCTCCTGTCCGCTCCTGGTCCTCCTCCCTTCCCCATAGCATGCCAGTCAGGACAGATTGGAGCCCACCCCTGACTTCATTTCACCCCAGAACCAGGGACTGAGCTCAGACCCTTGCATTTGCCAGGCAAGTGCTTAATCTACTGAGCTATCTTCCCGGCCCCTCATTTCACTCTAAATACATTAAGAAACTCTTTTTCGTTGTACTAGGATAAAATCCAGGCCCTCTGCACTGAGCTACTTCCCCAGCCCTTTAAAAATATTTAAAAACTTAGAGACAGGATCTTACCAGTTCAGTAAGTTATCCAGCCTGGGGCTTGTTCTTGGGACTCTCTTTTCTGCAAAGGGAAGGGAATCTCGGGGACAGCTGCCTTCCACTTCCGTTGGATGCTGTCACATTTAGACATGACACCAGCCTGCTGGGTCCCCAGGACCTGGGGGGGGGTGGACTAGGCTGCTCCAAGATGGGGCCTGTGGACTCACCACGCTGGAGCCTCCCTGGAGTTGTCCAGGGCTGGGTTACCCCAGAAAGCCCTGTCAGCCCATGCCACAGAGGGGAGTGGCAGCTTGCACAGCTCTGTCCCCGTGCCCAGGTTCACTCCGCACATGTTGGCCTGCTTGTCATCGGTGAGGCCAATTGTGTCCTGAGCAACAGATGTGTGAACAGCAGTGGGGGCGTGCAGATGCCTGAGTCCCAGTTGGTACCAATTCCTGTGTCATTGCTTTTCCCCACGCATGTGTTGTGATTTAGACCTAAGATGTCCTGCCCCGAACCTCATGTGTTCAGACATGAGGGCTGTGAGAGGTAATGGGGTGTGGGGCCTTCTGTTTAGCAGTGAGTGAAGCAAACCGCGCCGCCACTAAGCTGCCGGTGTCACCTGTTTGACCCCAGCGATGGGCAAAGCAACAGCATATCTATGGATGACAGTCTGATTTCTAAATTAAGCATACATAGTAAGAGATCCACAATGACAGAATAGGAGGGGCTGGGGCGATAGCTCGGCTATCTAAGCGCCTGCCTGGCAAGGCCAAGGACCTGGGTTCAATCCCCAGCACCCCATGCTGGGCCAGCATGCTGGCCCTGAAATCTGGCGTGGTGGCGCACAGCTGTAATCCCAGTGTTGAGGAGCCTGAGACAGGAGAATCACTACGAGTCCAAGCCACACAGAGAGACCCTGTGCCAAATAAATAAGTATCTTTTAAAAGTTTCTTAAAAAAATAACAAACTAGAATAAGCCTAGCAATATACTGTAGTAAAAGACACTTAAACACGAAGTGCTTTATTTCTAGATCTTTCCATATGTATTCGAGCTGTGGCTGAGCCCAGCTGACAAACTGTGGGTTACTGTTTCTGCCATCCCAGGCAGGCTTCCTTCACGCTCCAGTCCCCTGCCAGCCTGCTGGAACAAGGGTGTGACTGAGACCCACCCTGGCCCACGCAGGCGAGGTGCGAAAGGGGCCCAGGTCCCTACATCCTGCCCACCAGCGCTGGCCCTGGCAGAACGCTCCAGGCAGAGGAGCTCTGCCCCTTTGCCTTCCTTCAGGGGTCTTCGTGACAGCAGCCAGGCTGCTCTGTGGAGGGCCTTGTCGCACTGAAGGGCACCAGAGATGCATCCTTCACGGAACTTTTCCCACAGGGCGGAGATGACTTCAAACGACCCTGGCTACAAAACACTTGGGAACATCCGCTACCTTGGCAAATTCTGCTTGTGCAAGTAACTCTGTGACACTGTGGCTTCCTGTGGGTGGCTCCTTGGGGCCAAGTAATGTTTTCATTGATCTGCTGACGCGCACATCCTGAGTTGCCGGATGGCGGCCTCTCTCAACGAGATGCTCACTGTATATCCGATTCCAGGAACTCTTCCAGGGGTGGTGTGTGGCCACTACTGCACTGGCACTTGGTGCAGCTCTGGGCCTTGGTGAGCTCTGGGGACTTCTGCAGAACAGCCTTCTGCTCCCTGGGTGTCTTTCTTTCAGTGTCTGTCTCATGCTGTGGCTATATCTACCCCCATCCCTGGCACGCAGTAGGAGCTCAGCAAACATGCGCTGAAAGACAGACAACTCCAGCCTCGCAGATGCCCAGTCTAGGTACATCCTAATATGTTAAGCTTTGGTAAAGTGAATTCTGCTTACAGGAGTGAGGTGAGCTAGGGGTGGCGGCACATACCTGTAATCCCATTGCTCAGGAGGGCTGAGGCATTATTATAAATTCAAGGCCAGCCTGCCCTATATAGTTTATTTGAGGCCAGCCAAATTATATAGTGAGACCAACAAATAACTCAGCGGACTGAAGCGCCCCTTAGCCAGAGGGCAGAGTGCAGTGGCTAGTGTTCATTCCCTGGTGTGCTGTGCTGGTCCACTCCCGGGCACTCTGAGATGGCAACTGAGACTGGGCATAGTGCACGCCTGTAATCCCTGGCTTTGGGAGGCTGAGTCCGATCTGTGTAGTGAGATTCTATAGACTTTGTCCTAAATACAAGAGGGAGGGAGGGCTGGAGGGAGGGAGAGAGAGAGAGAGAGAGAGAGAGAGAGCTCGCCAAGGCAGGGAGCTTCAACCTCTGCAAGTGGAAAACCAGAGCTGGAGGAGGGGAGGCAGCAGCAGAGGTGAAAGTGAAGATGGTTATGCTTCTGGGCGGGCTCCCAGTGATAAATGTCACACACGAGCTCATCAAAAAAGAAAAGAAGGCAAACAGGAAGGAAGGAGAACAAAAGAAAGGAACAAACACCACCGTGGTCCAGCTTCGGCCAGGCCAGCTGCTTGAGCGCTGCTTCTTCACGCTGCTCTGCACAGTACTAAAGAGGCGGTGTGGGGTCAGGTGACAGTGAGCCGGGGGACGGGGTGAAGGGAGGTGAAGCCTCTCACAGGGGGCGGAGCATGGGCTGGCACCCTGGCGCCCAGCACTTCTAGTTGTGTGAGCCAGGGCCGCGTGCTTAGTCTTTCTGAGCCAGCCTCTTCTGAGCTGGAAAGTGGAGATAACAGCCGCTCTAGGGGCTGTGGCCGGGTGGATGAGGTAAGGACGGGCGTGGCACCCCTTCCCGCCCTAGGGATGGAGCGGACCCCTCCCAGGGGAAGCAGTGCCTTCCCACAGGCGGTGCGGCCCGCCCCTCTGCAGAGTCCAGCGCCCGGGGCCGGCCCAGGTGGTGCGGTGTCCCTGTGGCCCCTGGCAGCTGTCTCTCCGCTGCTCTGAGCGGCCAGTTACTCGCCAGACAAGGGACCTCAGTTCTTGATCGGTAGGGATGGAGGGCATTGTCTGTGGCCCCGTCCCCCTCAGCCGTTCTGCAGCCAGCAGGAATGCTGTCCCCAAAAGGGCCACCAGCCTGAAGGTTTTTTTTTTTTAAAAAACTGGAACCCAAATAGCAGTGCATATGGGGCTTACTTCCTGGCCAGGCGCCACCTGGGCCTGGCACAGGCCAAGGGAGGGGAAAGGCATGTTGAACATCTCAGATCGTATCACAGGCAGGTGGGGACATTTTTAGTAAGAAAAAGAAAAGTGCATCCCATAGGCGATCTGCGTGCGCGTGCTGTGAGGAGCACTCCAGGTGCTGGGATGATTCACCAGACGCAGCTGAGCGGAAAGGTCTAAGCGTGGCCTCCCCAGGTCGGGACTTGCAGGAGGGCCCTGCGCGCCCCTGGAAAGGCCCTCTCCCCCACTGGGGTCACTGCGGGCCTCGGGCTGCCCTGGGCAGTAGCCTAGCCCCTCACACAGCTCTGCAGAGCTGGAGCTGCGGTCCTCCACCAGGGGCCTGGCGCCCTCTCAGGGAAAGGGCTGCTTCCCTGGAAGGCATCTGACGTATCCTGCAGGTGGGGAGGCCCTACGTGTCAGACTTCCGGATTCATCCTGAAGAGTTCCAGGAAACTTTCTTCTGGTCTGTGGTTAGGGCCAGGACATGTAGGTGTGGGTGGCAGATGGCTTCCACCTGTTTGGGGATGTCTGGGCCAGAGCGTACTGTCCTGCGCTGGTGCCAGTGCCGGTGGCATGCAGGCCCTTCTCCCAGGCTCCCTTCCTGGAGGGCCTGCCTGAGGCCTCTCCACGAGGTGCTCTCTGGGTAGCCTGGATTCTTGCCAGACTAGCGCCCAGGCGAATAGGCAGAAGCCAATAGTGCCTTCTTGAGTCCGTCCCAGTCCTGGACTGGTCAACGCAGGGTCAGCCTCTGTACTCGAGACCGCTCCTTTCCACTGGGAAGCGTGGTCTGGGTCCTGAGGGTGACTGTCCTCCCCACTGGCGGTGCAGTGGCCACTGTGGCTGCCTCACTGTGTACCCATGACCCTCCAAGGCCCCCTTTCTCTGTCGGGCTCCCTGGCTGGGTCATCAAGAAAGAGCCAGGGGTGTGCATGAGTTGGTTGGAGTCCAGGGAAGTCAGCTGGGATGTCTGTGACATCTGTGGATGCCCAGGAGCTCTGTGTGGTGGCCGCCGGAGCTGAGGTGGGGAGAGAGGCCACAGCCAGAAGCCTCACCCTGCGCCCCACAGGCGATGGGCGAATCTGTGCTCCTACAGCGAGGCACAGAAGTGTTCACAGAGAATTGCTCTTCATTAGCAGATCCCTGAGGTACGTGAAAGGACAAGAGCATGGCTAGCATGAACCAGACAGGGTCCACTTCTACCTTGGCCACCTTCTTATGTGAGGTTGGGAAAGTTAGGTGCCTGGCTGTAATCCCAGCACTCTGGAAGGCTGAGGTAGGAGAATTGTAAATGGGAGCCCTAGGCACCTGCGTGACTTGGCACGATCCTATTTCAAACTTTAAAAAAAAAAAATGTTTAAAGGAGTAGGAATATAGTGAGGGTGAAGGCCCTAGGTTCAGTCCTCAGGATTGAAAAAACTTGGAGAAGAACCCTACTGGTACTGAGAATTTCCTGCACCTGAGGGAACCTGTGGAACCTTCCGGTGTTGCTGCGGGAGCCTTCTCAGCATGAACCAGGATGAATCAAACCCAAGCACCTCAGCAACCCAACCTTGTCCAGGAAAATCAATACAGGCTTTCCAAGTTATGCAATGAGCAGGTTCCTGAAAAGTTGGAGATGAATCAGTCTTTTTCCCCAAATCAATGTGTAGGAATATCTGGTGTCAGCGCCACCTCAGGGTGCTGAGGTTCCAGGGGAGGCACCCACATGCATGCACTTGCGGCCTGCCATCTGCCTTCCAAGCCACGCTCCCTGAGCAGCAAGGGAGCCTGCTCGAGGCCTTGCATGGCAGACCCCTTCAGGACGCCAAGGACCCTCGAACGTGGCAAGTGCTGTGTCCTCAAGAGCATCCTTCTGCCTTCCTTCACCAAGCCTGCTTGCCTTCCAGGAACCCCGTTCCCCATCACGGCACAGCCGGACCCCGCCCTCCCCAGTTGGTGTGGGTGGATAATCCCGGGGTACTTCCTGTATTTCTGTGCTCAGTGCGGGGTATGGTGGTGCACGCCTGTGATGCCAGCACTTGGGAGGCCGAGGCAGGAGGATCAGCAAATGTTTGAGGCTGGCCTGGGTTAATAGTGGGTTCAGAGCCAGCCAGCCTAAACTACATAGGGAGGCTATGTCTGAGACCAGCTTCTTTAAAACTAAAAATTTAAGACTCCTTGCCGAGAAGGAAAAGCCGGCTTGTATCACGCCCATCTTCCAGGTGAGGCAGCTGAGGTGCAAGGAGTAGCTCTTACTGCAGCGAGTGTCCACTTCTGAATCTGCAAGGGCTGACGGGGGTGCAGCTCAGACCTCGTCCTCAGGGAAAGCTCTGCACTGAAATGAAAGCATCTGAGCTCACTGCCTCGACTCAGGACCTGCTGGGGTGCACATCCCTCCTCCAGCACGCAGACCTGGGCAGGCAGAGCTGGATCCCCACTCTCCCAACAGCCTTCAGCCCCGCCTCTGCCAGCACGTTGGCTTTTTCTGTCTCTTCTCTCAGTCTCTCTGCACAGGTGACACTAAACTCTGCTTTTATACTGGATGCCAGGCTGCATTGGTCCTGAGGGATGGTTGGAGAGGGGGTTTGACTGCATCCAGAACAACATTTACATCCATGGTAGGCACTGGGGAAATTTGGGTAGTGTTTCGAAGGATGAATAAGAGTTTGTTAGATTGGCACGGGAGGGGAGGGCACTCCATGGGTTTAACAGAGGGAGAAGTGCAGAGGGTGATGGTGAATATGACTCGGGGCCCTGGCAGTGGCAGGCAGGGGGAAGGCAGAGACTAGGGGTGAGGAAAGGCAGTCTGGGAGGGGAGGCAGGAACCCGGAAAAGAGCTGACTGTGCTGTACTGTGGTGTCCAGATTTTGTCTGAGGGTTCCTGCAGGGTTTTAGCCAGAGCCAGATTTGATCAAATTTGAATTCTAGGGAAGTGATCCCAAGCACTATCCGGGGAGTGGATGAGGGGACAGAGGGCAGTTCTGCTTTCTGGGCCAGTGTAGCTCCAGTGCTTAGTAGGAGCAAAGGCAAAGAGGTGTCTGTGGCTTGCTGAGGGGAGATAAGCGACCTAGGACCTCGCAATGGGAACCGGGCACTGCTCTGACGTTAGACGAGAAGCACAAGGCACACAATGGACACGGGGACCGGACGAGGCTTCCAGGAGCCAGAAGCCAGGCAGGAAGACGGAACCCAGTCCAGGAGGTTTAGGGGAAGGAATTTAACTCAGGGAACCAGTCACAAAGGTATTGGAAGAGCAGAAGCAAGAAGAACCCAGCGCAGTACTGGGCTGACTCAGAGACTGGCAATACCAGGAAGCTACTGCCATCCACCCTAGACTAGAGGACAAGCGGTGCCACCTGATTCCCAGAAGCAAGTCCCTGGAAGAGGGGGTGCCCTGGGCTGGGTTCCCCCAAAGTGCGTTCTGAGCTGGAGGGTAGCATCAGCAGGTATTTAGGGGACCCTCTTGGAAGGAGGCAGCAGGAGGTAGGGGGCGCCAGGCTGCAACAGCCCTCAGGATGCCACTGGGAGTGAGCACACTGCGAGGCTTTCAGAGGTGGTCCAGCCAGGGCAAGAGGACCTGGGACATCCAGGCTGGGGGTGCCTTTCCAGCACCCCCCAGAGCTGGGAATACCCCATTTTGGCATGTGGGTGGGACCTCCACCACTGAGCCACAGCCCCAAGCTTTCACCAGACAGGATAGGTGAGGTATGGGCTGCACTGGAGGGGACAGGAGGGCAGAGCCAAATGACCACTCTGCCACCAGTGCCCGTCGCCCCAGGTCCTGCCCCTGGGAAAACCAGGCTAGGCACCTGTGGGCAAGAGAGCATAGCAAAGTTTGTTGAGGGCCAGTTGGTGGTGGGTGGGGGGGGAGGCTGGGGCAGGCTGGGTGACTGGCAGCTGGCCTGAGAGGAGGGAGCAGGTTCTCAGGAGCCTGGCCTCCTCCGGCTTGGTGCTCAGGTGTGTCCCAGAGGAAGTCAGATGCTGGGGCTGCCCTCCAGTATGGGGCCCAGTTGCTAGTGCAGGGCTCTGGCACAAGTGAGTCCTGAAATGCAGAAAACCTCAGGTAGGATCTGTCCTGGGCACCTCCTCAGCGTGGCACTGGGCGGTGACAACGCACACCTAGCCCACCTTCCTAGGTTCCACGGTGGCTACACACCCATCCCACAGTCACACACGGCTGGCTGCTACCTTCCACTCACAGCCTCCCCATCCCTGTCCCTGCACCCACAGATCTGATCTCTCCCCCCAGTCTTCACGAATTCTTAAGAGTCCAACCTCTACCACAGGTGGACTGGTCAGCCACAGTGCCACGTAATCTTCTCAGGCTTGTCTCCCGAGACAGAGGGCAAAAAATAACACCTTACGATGGTTGTAAAATCAAAGCAAATTCACATGTGTGAAGTGCTAAGAACAGGGCATTAAAGGCCTCAGACGGAGCTATCTTTATGAATATATATACATATATAGTTCAGCCTGCCCTGGGGGCGGGGCTGGCGCAGCCTGTGGTGCCAGGGATTGAACCTCGGTCCCTGTGGTTGCCTAAGCTTGCCTAAACAGCTGGCCCCAGATGGTGCTATTTTTACAGTTTCAATTTTCATACTTTAATCCCCAGCGTCTAACCCTTAGTAGATTCACGTTTGCTGAATGGAGAATTAATAAGGAAAACGATTTATTCTTGGGGCTTAGCCTAGTTTTTAAAAATTAAGTATTTAGCATAGACGAAAGGAAGGATTTTGGTAATGGGTGTTGGGTGTCCAAGGACTCCAAACTGACCCAGTTCTCTGAAGAAAAAAAACCCGTCAGATCTCAAAATATTTTCGCGAAGCTCTGCACAAAGCACACCTTGCACGCTCATGCACAGCCCGCTGCACGAACGCACTCGCACGTCCTGCCAAGGCTGCGGAATTCCTATCCAGGCCTCACCTGGCGCTGGGCTCGGCAGCGCGTGCTGGGGCCGAGATGGGGTAGGGATTCGGCGGCGGCCACGTGGACCCCTTCCGCCGCTCCCCACATCCTTTGTTCCCACCAGCCCTGGCTCAGGAAGCTCTTTCTGCGAGTCACCGCGAAGGGGCGGCCCGGGAGCTGGAGAAGCTATTTCCGTGCAGTCCGGGCGGGCGGCAGGCGCGGGAGGGCGTGGAGGTGGAGGCAGCGCAGAAGGCCCTGTGTTTGCTTTTATTTCATCCAACAGAAGGTTCTATTTGTGGAAGCGAACAGACGCTGGGGATTAGAGATGGGAGGGGGCAGGAAAAGGAAAAAAAAAGCCACATCCACTACCACGCACGGGTCTTCCCCGGAACTACCGCGTGGGGGGAATGACTGATTCTGGAATTTATCACTTGCTCTCACCCCCTCCTCGGGCTGCCGACGCGCTTCGGCGGCGCCCGCGGCTCTAACCCGAGCTCTCCAGCCGCGGACCGGCGGAGAGACCCGCAGGCCCAAGGGGTTCGGTACCCAGCAGCGGGCACGAGAGCCCGCCGCGCGCCCGTGGCCCATTGTGCGGCAGTGAATGAGGCGCGCGCACCAATCAGCGCTCCCGTGCCCCCCCCCGCCCGCCCACTTCCCCGGGACCCTGACGTCACGGGAACTTTTCCCCCGCCCCCTCCTCGGCTAGCGCCGAGGCCCGGCCGGAGGGAAGGGGGCGCGCGCTCCTCCTGCCCAGCCCTGCCCAGGGGCCGTGAGCGCGTCCCGGGCGGCCCGGGATGCTCCACCTGCGCCTGGGCGTGCGCCGCCCGGAGCATCCCCAGCCCCCGGGCCGCCCCCTCCCCCAGCCTCCACTTCGTTTCCCCTCCCCCCAGCCCCCTCCCTCTGCTCCGGTGACTGCTGCCCTGGCGGCGGGGCCGGAGTCGTCGCAGCCACCTCATTGCACAACTCGGCTTCCCAACTGTTTACACAGCCCGGCCTGTGAGTGTGTGTGTGTATACAGCGTGAGTCACCGGGAGGCGGAGGAGGTGGAGGAAAGGAGAAGGAGGAGTGCCCTGGCCCGGATCTGTGCGGCGCACACACTCACACTCGCCACTCTCTCCGAGCGCGTCTCGCTAGCTCGCACACCCGCCCGGAGCCTAGGAGCGCGCCGGGATCCCGAGCGTCGCAGAAAAGTTTGCTCCGGCTCTCACTCGCGACTCTTAACTGCTTTGGGAAGTACACTGGCTCTGCCGAGCCTGCGGAATCCGGTCCTCGCGGCTCCGGAGCTTGGGAACGCAGGCCGCCCGCGTCTCCGGGACCTTCGACAACAATAGCGGCGGCCGCCCCCGAGCAAGCACCCGGAGCTGGTGCCCGCGGGGGTCCTGAACCCCGAGCCTGCCTCCGACCCCCGGACGTCGCGGCGGCGTGGTCCCTGCGTGCACAGCGAGTACCGAGGAGCGGCTTCGGTTTTGCCCCTGGTGGGGGCCGAGCCTACCCTGTCTGCAAACTCCATCCAGCGGACTGGAAGAAGTCACAGCGCCGGCCCCAAGCCCGCAGCGTCTTTCCTCGCGAGTCCCGGGACCTACAAAGCCGGGGCCGCCCGGGCCGGGACTGCGATGCGGGTCGGTCCCGTGCGCTCTGCCATGAGCAGCGCCTCTCAACCCCGCACTCCGGCTCTGCTGCTCCCGGCCGCCCGGGGCACCCCGGCCAAACGCCTGCTGGACTCGGACGACGCGGCGGCCGTGGCGGCCAAATGCCCGCGCCTCTCTGAGTGCTCCAGCCCTCCGGACTACCTCAGCCCCCCGGGCTCGCCCTGCAGCCCGCAGCCCCCACCCGCCGCGCCGGGAGTCGGCGGCAGCTCCGGGAGCGCACCGGGGCCCAGCCGCATCGCCGACTACCTGCTGCTGCCCCTGGCCGAGCGCGAGCATGTGTCCCGGGCACTGTGCATTCACACTGGCCGCGAGCTGCGCTGCAAGGTAGGCTTCCTCGGCCGGGGCTGAGGCCCAGGCGGACGGCCGACGGGCTTGGGGTCCCCCAGGCGCGCTCGCGGCTCGCCGACGCTTCAGTTTGGGGCGGGGGCTGGACAAGCGTTTCGAGGCAGGCACTGGTGAGTTTAGCCCTTGGAGAGCCGGAGGGGTTTCCCATGGAGTGGGGTCTTGGGGGCTCTGCGGTCTGGAGGAAGAGCAGGCTTTCTTCGCCGGCTCCACAGCCTTCTTGGCTCTCAGTTTAGCTAGCGCGTGGCGTTCCATTTAAGATGTGGAATGGAAATGGATTCCAAGACTATGCCATGCCCTTCCCTCACCCCCCACGCCACCCTGTCGTGCAAGGACGCCCTGCCGGGAGGGAGCTTGGACCAGCTGGCAGCTGTGGCCGGAGGTTCGTCAGCTCAGCTGTAGGCGGTGAAGGCCGGCTCGGGTTCCTGCTCCGCGGGTTCCCACTTGAACCCGCGCTGGGCTGGGAACCCCGCCCTCTTAAGGGCACAGTCTTAGGGGTCGTGCAGCGGAGGCTGGAAATTTGGCCCGAGTAGAAATGTTGGCAAGCCCACGCGCCTAGGAGCATTTGGTTCCATTCACTATTTCTCGGGCAGCGATCTTCTTTGGCGCAGAAGGGTTCCCATCCCGGAGGAGGCGGCGGCACCAAATCCTGGAGGCAGGGTCCGCCGGACCTCCGACGGCGTGCGAAGACGCAGCCCGCTCCTAGTCTGCAGTCTTCGAGTCTGACGCTGGGGAACTCGGGCACCCTAGAACCTCAGGCCGCACCTTCCTATCTCCGGAGTTAAAGTTGCGCCTGGGTTTTCCGAAACTCACCTGACACCCCGACCAACTCCCCCTGGGCTTGCTGCTGCCACCTACTGTCTATGCGCGTGAAATTTCAAGTGCACCCTTGAGCCCAGTTTGTGTTGGTGGAGGGCCTTATTTCTCCTCCAGAACTTGGGTGGGGGCTGTCACCAAGAGCTGTTTGGGTGACCTGGGTAGGGTGGGAGCAGGGGGCAGCAAAGAGATCTTTCCAGTTGGTGCCAGAGTGGCCACCTCAGAGGTGGGGTGCGTCTAGTCATTGTGCAACCCCTTCCAGTTCCTGTGAGCAGATAATAGCCAAATCCAGATGGTGACAGCCCGTGTGTCACCATTTCCATTTGAGTCTAGGATATGAGTAACTGGACTAAACAAAGGGCCTTTAAAGAGACCAGCCACCTCCTTCAGGGAGATGCTCCCTGTGCAGGGTCAGGGCGTGTCCCGCGAGGGTGGGGGTGGGGGACACAGAAGAAGAAGCCCATTCACAGGCAACCTCCCCTCCTGGGAGAATGGAGCTCTGCCGCTGACACCTGAGTCACAACAGTAGGCAGGTTGCTTAAGCCTGCGCCGCTGCTGTCACTCACAGTCTCCTTCCAAGTCATCTGTTCCTTCTGACTAATGACAGCAAGGCATGCTCTGTGGCCGCTGCTTCCCTTTGGAGGCTGCAGAATCACCTCACTCTGTGCCTTCTGGGTGACCAGCCCCTCCCTCAGGTGTACAGGAGACACAGGCACATGTGGGGGGTATTCTTCAGCTGCTGGGGATGCTGGGACACCTGCCAGCCGTTCCTGGCAAACATGGAGGGGCTGCAGAGCAGGGAGCTGGGGAGACCCAAGCGGGGTGTGCTAGCTGCCACAGTGCTAGGTGTGCCTGGCTTCTGGCTGCATAGGGGGAGGTGATGGGAACTAGGTAACAAATGAGGGGAGCTCAGAGGTGGCGATCCAGCCGCACTTGCTAAGGCCCTTGGAGCAGCACCTGTGTTTCTAGCCCCCTAAATAGGTCGTCTTCTCTCTGCAGGTGTTTCCCATTAAACACTACCAGGACAAAATCAGGCCTTACATCCAGCTGCCGTCCCACAGCAACATCACGGGGATTGTGGAAGTGATTCTTGGGGAGACCAAGGCCTATGTCTTCTTTGAGAAGGACTTTGGGGACATGCACTCCTACGTGCGAAGCCGAAAGAGGCTTCGGGAAGAGGAGGCTGCCCGGCTGTTCAAACAGATTGTTTCTGCCGTGGCTCACTGCCACCAGTCAGCCATCGTGCTGGGGGACCTCAAGCTTAGGAAGTTTGTCTTCTCCACGGAGGAGAGGTGAGTGGCTGCCTCAGCTTCTCTTCTGGAACAAAAACACAGGCGCAGGGCGCGCGCCTAGGGGCTGCCGCGCAGCAGCCGAAGGACACGTGATTGCTCCGGATCTGTCGCTGCTCATTCACAGACAAGGGTGGTTTAGTCTGTACTGTCTTGGATGAGTTCGAGGACCCCTCAGAGCTTCTGTGGGCTGAGCACCTATACCCCAGGATCAGAAAGGTCGGTCTCCACTGTCAGAAAGACCAGCCTTTTTGGGATATAGAGATGAACCTGTGCTTCGCAGTAGGGACGGCTAGAAGTTGTCAGCCCTAGGACACCGAGGTAGACAGCTCCCTAGCTGTGACAGCTGGGTAGAGTTGGCCTGTTTGCAGAGTTCTGCCTGCCACACGTCATTGCTGCCGTCTCTCAGGCTAGGTCCCCTGTACTTTCTTCACATTGTCTGGAGATTTCTTAGATATCTCGTTGGCTACATCTTCAGAACCGGCCACATTGAACAGTAAAAAAAGTTGGTTGGCGTTGATTGCTAAATATAGATCATGGCTTACCTCCTAGAGGACAAGAGGAGCTTGATAAGAGAATAAGGAGACATTAAGATTCAAAGTGGAGGTTTCAGACAAGAGAATTCAGGAAGCCGCCCGAGATAGGTCACACCTGATTGAAGACGGTGAACCACATGTTTTAGGGAAAGACCGGCAGTTGTGATACTATACAATTTCAGAGGCACCGTTAGTTGTTTTGTTTCTATACCCACAGAGCTTATTGTACCCAAACATTTTTTACCTTTAACTCTGGCGCACCCTGAAAAGTACCAAGTTGCATTGCCATAGCAGGACTCTGTATCTGACCTTGCAGTAATTATTGAAACACACTGATTAGCAAAGAAAAGCAAACTGTTTGCAATGAAGTTGAAGTGTCCGATTCCTGGAACTTGGGTTCTTTTGGTGTGTTGATGCATTTTTCTGAAACATGCCTTACACACCCCCAACCAGCTTTTGAAATCTGCGTTGCACAGGCTGGTGTCCTGGGTGCAGGGTTTGGCAACCCAGGGGTTAAGCAACTGTAGGCTGTCACTATTCATGTAACCAGCACAGGTGCAGGGTTTTAGTACTACAGCAGCCAATGAGGAGCAGCCGGTGCGCATTGAGTCATATTTTCCGTTTACAGAACCAATGGGTATTTTACATAACGACAGGGAGGTCACAGTGAGGACATACTGAAGTTAGCACATGCATACTACACTCCAGGGAACAGGAAGGCAGGCAGGAAAAAAAAGAACCCAGGCCTTTTAGAGGAAAAGGAATTGACCCATCAGCTCCGGCCAACTGCGTATTTAACTTCACAGTGAGTGTGTGTATTGCCGAAGCAAACACGACACTGGGCCATTGCTGAGAAGCAAGAAGAAGCCTCCTGGTCTGGCTTCAGGCTTTGGGAATGCTAGGAACTTGGGTGGCCAGTTCTGAATGCAGAGACGCTCAGTCACCTTCGGCTCCACGAGGGAGCCTTTGACTGAAAGATTCTGAGTCCCACCAGCTCTGCTGCCACCAGAACAGAGCCCTCCCCAGAGTGCTCACACTTGGGCATTGATGTCCTGTGCCAGGGGCACATGTGGTGGGCAGGGGCTCTGGTGTCCCTCAGATTACCAGCTGCAGTGTCTCTGTCTAGGCTCAGTGTCCTTAGTGGTTAAAACACCTGGAAATACAATTGGCAAAATCACTTGCAGCTCCCACCCTGGGGCCCACCCAGTGTTTCGTTGAGTGCGTGCGTGTCGGCGTGGGCAGAGTGCTAGTGACCTCTGTACTCTTACAGTGGCCTCAGGCTCCGTGCTTTGCAGTGTAGCACATGTGGCTCTGGCACTCAGTGTCCCAAGAAAAGACTGGCTTGAAGGTCATGCCCGTCCTCCGAGAGATGCTGTTTGTTGTCCCAGTGGCTTTTGTAGAAAATATCAGCGTCCTCCTGAGAGGAGCTCCCGCCGGCCCTGCAATGTGAACTTGGCTGGTTGTGCAACCCTTATTAGGATATCTGTTACCAGCTCGAGCATCATGACTACTACTTGGGCCTTTGCATCATACCCTCCACCCCAGGCGTTCTCTCGATACTTTGAAACCTCATTGCAGTTTACATTGGTTTGTGAAATCTCAGTTACTGGAGAAGGGGTAAATGGCATTCCTGAACCTTTGCCATGAGCGCCTTTGGGCGCTGCTATTGGGAAGGTCTTGTTGGTGTCACCTGGTTTTTATGGTGTTGGGAAGTGAGCTCAGGGCCTTATCCTGGCTAGGCAAGCACTCTGCCACAGAGCCACCTCTCCGGCCACTTTCGTCTCACTGAGCTTCCCAGGCTGTGCTCAGGTAGCTGGGATGCTGGGGCTAAGCTGCCTTGCCTGACCAAGGCCTTGTTTCTTTAGGTCTGGTCTGAATATAATAGCCTGATTCTTTCTTTCTGCAGAACCCAGCTCAGACTGGAAAGCCTCGAAGATACGCACATAATCAAGGGTGAGGATGACGCTTTGTCAGACAAGCACGGCTGCCCAGCCTATGTGAGCCCCGAGATTCTCAACACCACAGGGACCTACTCCGGAAAGGCTGCGGATGTTTGGAGCCTGGGCGTGATGCTCTATACCCTCTTGGTGGGACGGTACCCCTTCCATGACTCGGACCCCAGTGCCCTTTTCTCCAAAATCCGACGTGGACAGTTCTGCATTCCTGACCACATTTCCCCCAAAGCCAGGTGCCTCATTCGCAACCTGCTGAGACGAGAGCCTTCTGAGAGACTTGCCGCTCCCGAAATCTTACTCCATCCCTGGTTCGAGTCTGCCTTGGAACCTGGGTACACTGACTCAGAAGTGGGAGCTTCAGATCAGATCGTTCCGGAATACCAGGAGGATAGTGACCTTAGTTCCTTCTTCTGCTAATCCAGAAACCTCAGCAACCTCATACTTCTCACACATGGCATTTCCATTTCTGGAGAGAGACAGGCCCTCTGGTGTGGTGCCACTCAGGTGACTGCATCCGGAGGGTCCCTGCAGAGCTCAACATGGCACCCCTTCTTGGTTGGGACGAGTGACTGCTGAGCCAAGTGGAAGGCTCTCTGCTTGGTTACCCTGCCTCATCCTTCCCTTCGTAGCAAACTGTCACCCTGTCTCCCTTTATTGGATTTGGGCTCCTGCAAAGTCTTGAAGTTGGCAGAGAATGTGGGCCTCCCATCCTGCATTCCAGTGTCAGCCACGTGAACACTGGAGCAGGATAGGAAGTACACAGCACAGCGGCCTTGGGGCAGTAACTATTTCAACAGGATGACAGATGACTTGGGCCAATCAGCTTGCCGTCTCTGGGCTCATCTCTGGTAGCTGCACTTGCTACCGCCGTTTCTCTAGTCAGAAGTTCGTTGTGTTGGTTTAACACTCACCTTTACTTCACACTCACATGTACCAATGCCTCTGCTCTGTTGTGGGAGTGGACTGAGGCACTCAGGAGTCTGCCTGAGCCGAGGCTGCTGGATCCTGTCAAGACACCCCGCCGCGACCGTTCCTCCTGCCCTGGGAACCCGCTGCTGCCACTCAGAGGGCGTTCTGCAGCTCACCCGGGGACCCAAGAGTGCGAGCTCCTGGCTGCTTCAGAACCCTAAGCTCATTAGATTTTTAAAGCTAACTTGAAGACTTGAAACCGTTTGCTTCTTGGCCTCCCTTTAATATGCCAGCACTTGGTCCTTTGCTGTCTTTCCCGGAGACTGTCTTAGGTGGGGCATTTTGTCCAGGAGGAAATGGAAAAGGAGACTTCTCACTCCCCTCTCTCAGGAGCAAATCTTAAACATCATTGTGCTGCAATGAAAGCATATTTTGGAGGCACAGGTGCTCCCCAGGCTACGGTATGGTGTGGTTCATGAAGACATCTGTGCAGTCAGCTTCTCGGGGGCCACAGCGAGCCCCAGACACCCTCAGTTGCTTAGGACTTGAAAAAATCATCTGATCTGACTTCTCACCTCTTGTTCCCACCCTCTACCGCCAAAGCCGAGCAGGTTGCTCTCGCAGCGGGCATCTGACCTCTGTTCCAATGCTTCCAGACCAAAAACTCACTCCCAACGAAGAAGGAACTTCAAGGAGAAACTACAGCTCGTGTTCTAAACCAACGGGCCAAGCTGAGATAGGGTGGTTAAACGGGTAAACAAAACATACTGTATGTTAAGAAATGGCACAAAACCAGGCAGGCATCTTTAAGGGCTATGCCTAGCAAACTACTAACCTGCATTGTGAGAATGCCGTGTATACCTCACGTACCGTGTACTTTGTACATATATCTTACCTTTTATACCGATGTCCGATGTGTTGTGTTCGGCTCCCAGGCGTGTTCTGTGTCTCTGTTTGTCTGAATAACCTACGTGTCTGAAGCCACGTGAAATGTGAAAAATGATGTTGGTAGCGTTGCCTTGTAGAATGGTGGGACTTGGAGCGAGGGACTGGGCTCTGTCTGCCCTCGCCCGCGTGCTTGTCTGACTCTCGTATCTGTGATACGTTACCGAGCTGGAGACTGGGCTGGCAGCGCTTCTGCCGGGACAGCTAGAAACACTAGACCTTCCTGTATGTGTGTAGATCCGCGGCCAGTGAGCCAGCTGTCACTGACCGGTAGAGAATTTTAATAAATCTCGTTTTGTACAGAGGCGTGATGAGTTTCTTGGGAGGGGAGGAGCCTCGGTCGGGAACAGGAGGTGGGCGGGCTCCAGTGCCTCCCTCTTTGGACGTCAGCCAGCGGGCAGGTATGCTGAGGGTGGGCTTGTTGGGTGAAAGTAGGCTGGAGTGGAGGGGACCAGGGCTGGGCCAGTGGAGGAGTGGTTGGAGAGCTTACATGGGGAGCTTGGGCTGTGAGACGCCCGGCTTTTTTTTTTTTTTTTTTTTTTTTTTTT